>JAIUZE010012658.1:0-14474 GCA_022085475.1 Heliosperma pusillum | reverse complement strand
CTTACTTGAAGACAAATCCCCGACCTGAGTCCCGCGACGGGTCATCAGTCAAAACTGGGCTGACTAGATCTTAGTTTGACCAAACCCGTTTGGTCAAACCGGCTAGAAACAGAGTCTTTACCACATAGACTTGCACATAAAAATCATCATATTCATTACATGTTATTTTATTAAAACTTCTAACATGTGAATTATTAAATCTTACTAAAAACCCGTTTGACTTTAAAGGATAGCAAATTAAACTATAATCCCGTATCATAATTTCTAACATGTGAGAAATAATAATTTTATGAAAACCCTTTTTAATTAAATATTTTACTTATTAACATTTCCCACTTGCTAAATATTACAAAACACGATAAATTAACACTAAACTCAAAAACCGTCACAAGTCCCAAAGTGGGACCCACAGGCTGATTTGGGCCGAGATCAAACCGGACCTGAACTGGGCCCACGGCCTGGTTTGGGCTGTTTTAATTAAAAATTCTAAAACCGTTTCTTACTATTTTCCCGCATGCATAACATATTTAAAACCCGTCAAAACAACAACAAAACAATCAAACATCGACACAAAACCAACGGACCCAATCCGGACCAGTCCAGACCGGCCTGGACCGGCCTGAACCGGCCTGGTTTGGCTGGTTTGGGCTGGTTTTTCAGCCACCCAATTCGGCCACCACAAAACAACCACCAAAATTTATTTCCAACATGATTTTAATTAACAACATCCATTTTAACAACCATCCATACAAAAATCATTATTATGAACAAATCATAAAAATATGTCAAGAACACTAACATGTTAAAAATTCATACAACCTTATAAAATTAACAACTTATCATGTTACTACCAAAAATCATAAATATCAATAATATGAACAAAAACAAAAGATGAACCAAAAACAAAGGAAACAAAAGATATGTAACATTAAATTCGTCGAGTAAATCGGAATTGTTACCTTAGCTAGCAAAATCAATTAGCACCAAAAAAATAAGAAGTATAAACCCGTCTACTAATCTTCACCCAAAATATACGAGTCACCAAACTCGTCTTCAAAATCTTCCCCTATAAGAAATGACAAGAAAAACATTATTAGAATTAAAACTTGATTTTCCATAATTAAAATGTTGAAAACGATTTTGACGGAATTGAAAATAAACCGTACTTGAAGATGGAGAGCGAAGAGGAGATTCTAGAAATATAAGTTAGGACGGATTTAATTAAGAAATGAAGGTTTTATGATGATTTTGCTCACGAACGACGAAGAACGAATGAAGAACGACGAAGAACGAATGAAGAACGATGAAGAACGATTAATTAGATCTTAATTTGATTTATTGTAAAATGAAAAGTTGTTGGTGAGTAATGTTGGGTGGGAGTGCCGTGTAATTATAGGGAAAAATGGAGTCGGGTTTTGAAATTGTTGTTACGGAATTGACTCGGGTTTTATTATTATAATAAGATAATTAATTAAATATTAAGATAATTAAATTAAATATCTAGATATTATGTTATATTAATGAAAAGAAATGAAAATATCTAGCCCTATTAGAGGAAGAGGAGCCGTGTGGATGGGTGATTGTCGGGTCTGTTTTGTAAACGGTTTTGCGTAATTTTCGTTGACGGATCGATAAAGTAATAAATATCTTAGATATTATTATTAGTTTAATCATATTAATTCAAAATATCTACAGTGAGTGGAAAAAGGTGACATGGGCGTGTGACTCATGCCAAAGTCGGGTTTCGGGTTTGCTTCGGGATTTACGATGACTCGGGAATAGTTAAATGATGTTCGGGATTAAACAGTAAAAGTTATTCTTTAAATTCCGAATAAATTCAAAATAATTATATTAAATTATGATAAATCTAAATAAATCTTAATAAAAATAAATTAAAAAATATTATTTTTTTAAATAAAATTTCGGTCTTCAAACTTACAAGGCGAGTCGGGAAAAAGTCAACGAAAGTCAAAGTTGACTGAAAAACGGGATTCTCATGGAATCTCTCAAAAATTCCAAATACGAACTCGGAATTTCAAAATACGACTCGTAACAATAAATTCTATTTTAAAACTCAAGTTTTGCTGAAAAGTACTCGTAAGATATTTTACTAGAAAAATTGGGTACTTTTCGGGTTGTTACATCGGCAACCCAACGACAAAATCCATTAATATTGATTCCCATTTCCACTCTGGCACATCTAAAGATTAAACTTTCCCTTCCGGTCTTCTATGCTCTATCTTCACTTTTTGACAAGTGAGACACCTTGCAGCGAACTCCGCCACCTCCTTCTTCATATCCGGCCACCAAAAAGTCTTTTTCAAATCATTGTAGAGCTTGTCACCTCCGGGTGAATAGAATACGGCCTCAAAAAAGTCTTTTTATTTTAACCCAAGGGAACACCTGAATATCTTGCAAGTGCTGGGACCAGGTAAGTCATCAAGGTAACCCTTGATGGCAAGTAATCGCAGCACTCCCATAAAATCTTCTTCAAATATTAAATCCGTATTTTCTTGATGTTAACGTTTATTAAGAACCCGTCTCCAACAAGAATCTCATAAATTCGTAGGTCGTAAAAAAGGAGCATGACAAATTTCCCAACGAGAATCCCTTGTAATGGAGTTCCAATTGAGCCAAACAGTCGGATAAATTAACAAAAAATGTTTCAACTTTTTCCATTCCATCATAATTTCCCATTTGAACATTTGCTCTTCTCCTTATACTCACTCTTGTGCTTCAAGAGATCAGACCCACCACCACGCTCTATTCTCTAAGTCCTGACTAAAATATGCTTTTCAATTTGTTATTTTAAAATATTATAATCCTCTGGATCTAATCTAATCTAACCATTATTTATCATCACTACTTTAGTCAATATGCTACTTCCTACCATCCGAACCAAAGGTTACCCTTACCTTATTTGGACTATCTAAACCAAACTACCAATTCCTTTTTGGGTAACAAATAAGACCAAATACTCTTCATCTAGCCTATATATTTACACAATATGTCATTACCTCACCCACCCAACTAACATTAAATATTGAAGTAGTCCTACTTCCATTCCAATACTAGCCTTCCCTTATCACCTTTTTCTTAAAACTTGTGCTCCCTCCCATGTAACCTTTGGTTTGGAGGGGTTTGGAGGAGAGGGAGTATTATTATATTCTTCATATATGTCAGTGCTTACTGATTGGTTACCCTTGAACTGTACCAAAAGTACCAAACTTTACCTTGATCAATTATAATCATGGTTTTCTGTGTTGATTGATCATATCATTGTTAAAATATCCCTAATATGAAACACCCACATTAACATTTTGTTTGGTTTTTCTTGATTTTCATCAAAATATTTCTGGGTTCTGTGAATTTTTGTGTTTTTAAAAAAGAATTGCATCAGTTGCTTCATGTTCACTTCATCTAACAGAATTTTTCTTTCTTCTTTTTGAGTTTATTCTGTGAATGAGTGTTCTTTTAGCATTGATTCTGCACACTAACAGACTGTCACTCTCTTTTCTCATACCTGAAACTCTTGTATAATGCTCTAAGCTCTCATGAAGCATCCAATACATCTAAAATACGATATCGATATCAGTTGGTCTCTCTTAAGACGGACATATCCATCTTAAGAATTTATGATACAGTATAGTTATACTTGATTTTGCTTATGTTTCATTTTCAGATACTCCTCTATAACTTTCCCTAAATATTTCCATTCAATACAACAAGAATCCCTCATTTTTTTTCTTTTCTGTGACCTATTCAATATTCTGTAAACTCTAAATTTAGTCACGAGTTAATCTGTTTAATATTTCCACGTATGCATTTTTTTTAATGGGTTGTTAATATTTTTTAGTTTTATTGTATTGACATAGGATTCTTTTGTTGAAGGTTTGTTCTTCTGTTTGAGATTCTCTCTTGAATTTCTTACAAAAGAACAAATTTTTATTGCCTTAGTTTTGTGATTTTCTCAATATATTAGTTTTTTGTTTAAGAATGTTCATTTCTGATGAGAAAGACCAAATACCATTTGCCTCTGAAAATGGTGTAGAGGATTTGAAATGTTCTGATGTTACAAATGGCATTCCTCAAATTTTGGAGAATCCCTCTTCTGATTCTCCTATTGATGTGGTCTCAGAACACACCCAAAGCGATCTCGATCAATTAATATCGAAATTAGAAGGTATTATAATCTTTTGATGAAGTTTTCTTATTTTGTGTTTTAAGGTGTATATGTAAGTCCTTACCTTTCTGTATTATTGATTGGTAATGCAGAAGAGATTGTGGGATTAAGGGCTAAACAGAAGAAATTCGATGAGAAACGAAGAAATTCATTAAATAAGATATTAGACATTAAAGGTAATCACTTGTTAGATTGACTTTGCAAGAATGAGCCCCTTAGATTGAATCATTTCTTTTGTACTTGCATAAATTAAGAAAGCTAAATCATGTCATATTAGGTAGCATTCGAGTTTTTTGTCGAATACGACCAGTATCATGGAACAACAACAGAAAAATAGAAGAGCCCATTTTTGTTGATTCTGACAAGATTATGGTGAAGTCAGCTGGAATCAAGAAGGAATTTGAATTTGACAAGGTGTTCTGTCAAAGTTCAATACAAGGTTAGTTCAATACCATAGTAATCAATTCGGATTTATCTGCTATTCCTATTGTTATATGCCGATTTTACATCCTGTCTTAGTAAGATATTATAATGTTTGAACAATTTGTAGAAGATGTATTTGTTGAGGTTGAACCAATTCTCAGATCTGCACTTGATGGGCATAATGTATGTATCTTGGCTTATGGTCAAACTGGAACTGGCAAGACTTATACAATGGTTAGGATTTGAGATTCGACACTTTTCGTCTTAGATCTTTCTTATATTTTGTTTTTTAAAATCGGTTTTTTAAATGATTTGCAGGAAGGAACAAATGAACAACCTGGCATTGTTCCCCGAGCTCTTAAAGAGCTCTTTCACCAAGCTGCTCTTGAAACCACAACATCTATGACTTTCTCGATGAGTATGCTCGAGGTCTATATGGGGAATTTGAAGGATCTATTAGCTCCAAGGCCAACCCGTAGAGTGTACGAACCAATAACACGATGGTCAGTGCATGTCAGCTTGCTTGTGACTACCTTCTTAGAACAACACACATAATCTACTGGACTTATAGTGGTATTACTGTTTGTTTTGAGCTTCTCACAGCAACCTGAACATTCAAGCAGATTCCAAAGGAGTTGTTGAAATAGAAGGCCTTACTGAGGTGCCTATCTCAGATTTCTCAAAGGCTAAATGGTGGTATGCTAAAGGAAGAAGAGCTCGAGCAACTGCCTCAACAAGCGTGAATGATGCATCTAGCAGATCTCATTGGTGGGTTCTGTAGCTAATCTCCTATATTACAGTATTGTCTTCTGCTGATCCGTCAAATAGTAATATTATAAACAAAATGATACAGAGCAACAGATAGCATTAAATTTAAGTAAATACTAATCCATAAAAATATATTATACTCCCTCCTAGTCGCTCATTTCTTTCCTCTTTCCTTATCGGGTAAGTCGGGTTTTCTTCCCTCTTCCCCTTTTTGGATGTGGGGTTGTGTGTTTTGTGTGGTCCAAATTCATTTGTATGTGGGGTAGTGTATTTTGTGTGGTCCAAATTCATTTTCTTAATTCTTGTGCAAAAATGAAAGGGGAAGAAATGAGTGACTAGGAGGGAGTATGTTCTATTTAAAATTATACATTACTTTGTACCCTTAAAATACACATTTTGCAACACTGTATCTACTTTTTGGGTCAAAATGGACTGGGTTCAACCTGACCTTACCCCATATATTCCGGTTGTTAGTGACTTCGGATCATAGGTCAAGATTTATGGGTTCATGACTTTAAAAAGCGGCCTGGGTCGGGTTGGCTGTGCAGGTCAGGACATTTTTAAACAGGTCTAGTCTTTCATCTGTAGTTGAATACTTGAATCTATTGGCTCAATGTAGCGGTGTTTTTCTCCTCTCCCTTGTTGAATTACTTAAATTGCTTTGGTGAGGCATTTATGTTATCTGTTTTAGTTTTGTATTTATCTAGCTTAACGAGGATCACCATTTGTCATCATGGAGATGCTATGGAAGGTGGAGCGAGAACAAGCAAGTTGTGGATGGTTGATCTTGGTGGGAGTGAGCGATTGCTGAAAACAGGAGCAACAGGACTAACCTTAGATGAAGGACGGGCCATAAATCTCTCACTTTCTGCCCTTGCCGATGTTGTTGCTTCACTCAGAAGAAGACGTCCTCATGTTCCCTACAGGTACATGCGATTTTCAAATTTGAATTACATGGGTTAGACGTGCTAAATGGGTACGTTGAACAGGAACAAAGCTTTGAAGATTTCAGTTTGAGTTGATTCACTGTCACCTATTCAGACATGCTTAATCTAATATATTGGTGTCGTTTGTTCTACAGGAATAGCAAACTCACTCAAATTCTCAGAGATTCACTTGGTAAGCTTTGCATCCATCTGTTCATATTAACTTTAACCTATGTTTCTCAGTTTACTGCTATGTTTCGCTGTTAATGATACCAGATCAATGATTTTGACATTTCTTTTGTGGATGAGAGTACAAATTTTGTTTGATTGTAACTGTCTGTCAGTCACATAGCTAATATATCTATGAACGTATTTGGTGCAGCAAATGATTCTAAGGTATTGATGGTTGTGCATATAAGCTCGACTGCAGAAGATCTCGGGGAGACCATTTGTTCAATGAGTTTTGCGAAAAGGGCTAGAGCCATAGAATCCAACCAGGAAATGCCGGAGGTACATTCATGTTTTGTCACAATCATAATTTTCTTGGTTTCGTACTGTGGCTTTGGGATATGTTGGAATAAAACAATATGGTTTGTTACACTCTCTGTTCTTATATTCGTATATTGCGAAGTAGTATACATGCCATACAATTGTCTATTTGTCTTCTCATATTTACAACACAAGGGTAACACTTTGTATATCAGCCCCCTTACCCCGTAACAGGCGAGAGAGAGCCTTTGTGGCACTTAGATGATGTTGTTTTGTTGTCTTATTTCAGGACTTGAAGAATCACAAACTAAAGAAAATTGCTGAGCTCAATGATGAAATGAAAGAAGCCGAAGAAGAGTATCAAACCGTTAGTAAACAATTAAAGAAGGCTGAATTTCTTCTTCGAGAGAACAATCGTGTTTACTCTTCCACTTACGAGAATGTGGGGGATGAAAACACCCCGGGGACCACCAAAAATGATAAAGACATTGAAGAAAGCCCTCTAGATTCCGAGATAACAGCAAAGAGAAAGCCGGTGCCACATTTCATGGTTTCCACAGCAGCCAGCAGGGCCCAGAGGCAGAGCCATATAGAGAATCACTTCACTGCCAAAGTTCTGAGATCGGGGACTAGAAGCTCGATACCAAATTCAGTTTCACAGTCCTTGAGTTTTATGGAGTCTCGGCTTAAGACAGCTCTCAGAAATGGAAATAAAAATCAACAGGACAAAATGGTGAACAGTATGCCCACCGACACTCAGAATCACCAAATTGTTGAACCCAATCCTTGCTCCACGCCGCGTGGCAAGTCAGTGACTCCTTCATATCCGACTAGCAGAGCGATAGTGCCTCGGCACAAGAGAAGGGTTTCTTCTCTAATCTAAATTTGAAAAAAGAAGAAAAAACAGGTTTTGATATTTTGATCCATCAGGGTTTGTTTGGAGTGTAACTTGTTGGTGTGTGGGTGTTGTTATAGGACTGATTGGTGAGTCTGTGTATATGGTGAGTATACTTAGGTGACTGGTCGAGAACGAGTATCGATTGCTTCTGTTGGGTTGACATGTGTTTTGAGATTGGAAGGGCTGCCTGCTTTTTAAATGGAGCCCAAAGGAGTCTATGATTGTTTGTGGGTTTATGGATGTTTGGTTTGATGTGTGTTATCTGAGACATTCTCAACTGTTACTGGAATTTTTGACTAATATATATACTGAAAATCTTGAGCTGATACATATTAAACTACATTTACTATCAACTTTTCACCCTTTCATTGTTCATCAGGCTGATGCAACCAAATCATCAGAACTGTCAAATTTGTTTAGCATGCAAAATCATGTGTATGATCATGCAAATCATCAGGCTGAAGAGTTTTTCCCGTTGATAGGTTATGTATCTCGATACACTAAAGGCAATTAAAAGAGGTACCTATCATCATAAACAACCCTCTTTTGGCCTACGCACTTTGATTAAATGTTACAAATCTCAATCAGTATCATATTATACCCTCTCTAAGTAACTTATGGAGTACCTTTTATCGTTCGCAATCTGTTACTCGATAATTATTAACTTTTAATTTAATATGCTCGCTACAGTGTGGCTAAACTCCTTCAGTCCTTCTATATCGTCCACGTCAAGTTAAATCAATTCAGTGTTAGTAATAGAACAAACAAGCGTCGAGAAAGTATAATCATACTTTACGATTGACCGAAGAAGATTTTAATTGAATGTTGTATGAAGAGTCTAGTTCGTATCCATGTTTATGTCCGTATTCGTTTTGCTACTGCCTAGGTGTTGACCACCTAGATAATAGTAATCAAGTAAATGGTTGTGAATCTGTTTTATAATAAATATAACCCACTAAACTAAACTTTCATCATAACTTCTTGTTTAACAATGGGTATTGTTTAAATGAACTATCATTTCTTTTTTGAGATGGTCCTTTTTAGAAAAAAAAAAAAAAAAGCTTTTATTTATTCATTTATTGTTGATAACAAAGGAGTACTTTTTATAAAAATGGATCGTCTCACATTATAAAACCGTCTCGTACAAGACTTACGGGTACTTACTGTTGTACACTCATCTTGAAAGCACACCCAGAGAACATCCTCCCGCAATGGTGGACACTGAAACACTAGACTTGTAAGTTGTAAACTACATTCGACAACAAGTATTGTTGTTATCGAATTAAACCAACAATAAAATGGCAATGTCATCAACAATATCATCATCATCATTATCAAAGGGAATAGTAATAACAGTACCAGTACTAGTATTACTCCTCTCTTCCATCACAATCTTCCTCTTTTACCTCCTCTCTTCCCTTTCTACCCCTTGTTCTTGTCCTCCTTCTTTTACTACTCAACCTTCTACAACCTTCCAGAATCAAAGGGTTTCTGCCACGTCGGATGATATTAACTGGGTTAGGGATCAGATCCGGATTAATGGGTTACATATGCAAGATAATGTCTTACGTAAGGGGATTAATCCTCGTACTCGTCATCAACAACTTCAAGATCTCTTACAGTATGTTTCTTTTTTATGCTTTTTGGATTTGGGTTTCTCTTATTTTCTTGTTTTGTTCTGTTAATTATATCTGGAATTGGGACTTTATTCAAGTAATTTGTTTATTCTGTTAGAATTCTGGTGGATTTTTTGTTGATTTGGAACATTAGGTTTTAGTTTACCTTTAATTAAAATACAAAGTTAAACAAATGCAGTCCGTCTCATTAAAGACGGACATAATCCGTCTTGAGCTGAAGACCTCTCACAATGAGCAAGTGGGAGGCACACTCTCCCTCCCACTTGCACACCCACTTGATCTTTCTGAGAGGTCTTCAGCTCGTAGCTTGTATTCTTAAATGGTTTTGAGTTGGTTTTAGTGTTAAAGCTGTGAATTTGGTTGTGTGATTAGTTGTTTTGATTGAAAGATTTTATCTTTTGTTAGTTGTAACTCAATTTAAGCCTGAATTTGATGAAATTGGTGGGAACGTAGTTGGGGTGATTAGTTATGTAGCTTGTATGTTTAAATCTTTTCTCGGCGATTCCTAAGATCTTGCCTTTGAATGATTTAGCTCACTCAATTCACAAACACTGAGTAGTCTGGGCTACAAATCTACAATGATGATTCTATTGTCCTTTCTCGTCAGTGTAATTTGATTTTTATAAAAGCAGTCTCGAAAATGTTGAGATTATTGAAAATATAAGTGTGATTATTGCCATAGCTTTGGTTTAATTTGTTCTCATGGGTTTGATCTTTAAATGTCTCAAACTTAAACTGGATGAAGTTTTGGTTTTGGTGGGTTTTAGTCTACGCTAATGCTACATGACATGGCTAGTTGTTACCGTTCTATGAAGGATGAGTGAATTATGAAGAGTTACTCCGTAAACTGTTTGTCACTTGTCTGATCCTTCATAAATGTTGTAATACTGCAGTTATATCTCTGCTGTATGCAATCTGCACATAGGTAGGTAACCTTCATTGATTACCTAGTAGAATTCTGGAGAAAAAAATAGCTAATTTGATGAGTAAGCATGCTCTTGATACGGTTCTCGATATTCTTACAGCAAGACACCTGCAAATAAATCAATCACTCGAGAGTGTCCACCCAACTCCTTTCTCTTTCTATAGCTTAATTTGGAGGGAACTAAACTAAACCAGTTTGGCGCCTCATTGAAAGATTGCCATGGACCAATTAGATGCTAATGTCTAGAGCCATTATTAAACCCAGTGAAATAGTGGGAGTAATTATTAAACCTGCCTCATCTGAAATTCGGCTGCAGCTGACATTGGGAGAGGTGGTGTAAGTGGGGTTAGGGTGGCTAATGGAGGGAGAGGGGGTGTGGTGGGATTAGGGTGGATGTGGTAGTGACATGTGGGTGGGGATTAGAAGTGGTTAATTATAGGTTAGATAGAATTAGTAGTTATATGCGCCTAAACTTAAAGGACAGCTAAATATGCAGCCAGTCAGCAACTGACGGACCAAGTCAATGGAAAATAGTTTTAGGGTCACATTCTAGTGTTATCATAGAGGTTTTAAGTAACAGGAGTACCAGGTAGGAAAAAATAATACACCGGTTTTTTTTTCGTTTGTAAAGGGAGCCATAATGGCAGTTTGATAATCAGCTTTAAACCCACATCATGATTACCACTTTATCTTAGCTATCATCTACTGTTTTTTGCATAATGTAATTCCCTTGTAAATTTGTTTCTCGGTATGTCCAAGTATCACATTACGGTTAAGATTTGATTCTCACTTTCTTGATGTGCGCCTTTTTGTATGAAACTTCTGTAAATCTGAGACATTAAACCACTCCTCTTTCAGATACAAGGGCATATCACATTATGAAGGAGGTGAAGCCACTAATCATACCGCTCTTCCCTGTCCTGGGGAGCTCCTTGTTGAACAGCACCATAGCAATTATGGTGAACCATGGGCTGGTGGCCGGGATGTGTTCGAATTCTTGGCAGAGTCCAGTCACCTTACACCTGATTCCCAGGTTCTCGAAATAGGATGTGGGACCCTTAGAGTTGGATTGCATTTTATCCGCTACTTAAACCCCGAGCATTTCCATTGTCTTGAGAGAGACGAGTTGTCTCTAATGGCAGCTCTCAGGTATGAGCTCCCATCCCAAGGTCTATTGAACAAACGCCCGATAATTGTCAAAGGCGAAAACATGGATTTCTCGAGATTTGGATCCGCAACAATCTATGATCTGATTTACGCTAGTGCCGTTTTCTTACACATGCCCGATAAACTTGTTTGGGTTGGCTTGGAGCGGTTAGCAGGTAAATTGAAACCATTTGACGGGCGGATATTTGCGTCACACAACATAAAGTTCTGTTCTCGGTTAGGAGGAGATGAGTGTACAAAGAGGTTGGCAGGCCTTGGGCTCGAGTATATGGGAAAACACACACATGATAGTCTGCTCTTTAGTCATTATGAAATTTGGTTCGAGTTTCGGCGCATAAAGGCTTAGCTTTGACGAGAGGTTTGTAGGTTCTGGTGGCTTACTGTAGATTGAACAGAATTACATTTTTTTTATATTGAAATTTGATTCCTTCTAATCATCTGATGCTAGTGTTTATTTCATGTGGACCGTTCCTCACATTCTTTTTTTTGTTGGGGTTACTGGCTAAAGAGCCAACACTCCTACTCGGAGTTGGGGATTGCAAAGCCTCGACCTGCCTGTGGTGATTGAATCGAGGTCTTTAAACATTTGAACCATCTAGGCCGGTTATGGATCCTAGTCAAGGGGTGAGAACTGAGAACTCCACACCCGGACAATATTATCCGTTGCAACTTAGTCTGATCTCTAAGCTCTAAGCATCGCCACAAACTTGTTCTTTTCAGATAGCCGGTTTTCTGATGAAATCACGAATGTGTGAAACATTGATAGTTTTTGCTATGGACATGATTGTTTGTTTCCCTACTCGAGATATGCTAGGCCCGAGCTCAGTGCTTTAAGCGTACATACGAACAACATTATATGATCACCCTCTTCTTACCTGAATGGCATAGAAATTATAAAATGAGTGTTGCCGTGATGAAAGCTCCTCCAAGCATGTTCACCCAGAAATGATAAAACTAGGAAGTAGTTGATTAGGTTTAAAAGAAAAAAATTGAAAAAAATGCAACGTGTTAGGTAAAAAAAAGAAGTCGGAAGTACCATGATCGTTAGGTATGGCCATATAGTCATCTACAAACGATTTCATGCACTTATAGCGTCAGATGATCCATTTACTACGAAGAGTTAATCTATTGTGAGGCCATTACATTATTATTGTGTAAACTGATTTCAAATTAAAATATTGGTGATTTACAAACTAAAATATCATTCACAACCATATTAGTCTAGCTAAAATCGAAGAAACGGATAAAATACTTGTTTCAACATACTCTTGTATAGATAATGCCACCTTCCAAAATGCTTTGTGTACTAGATAGTAAAGGGTAATGATCGGAGTGGTATTAATAAATATAAATACAAATGTCACTAACGTTTTTACCAATTAGCTTGTATCGGAGTGTTATTAATAATAACGGTAGTGTCGTTATCATTATCTTAATAAACGACAATATTATAATGATTTTAATATGTAATCATCTCATATGACATGGGAATATGGGATAAGTAGATTGATTAGCACCTTCCGTAGAGCTTAGCATACACGGATAAAGCCGTTGACATTTAATGGAACTCCTTGGCAAAAAAATGTTTAGAGTTTGGCAATAAAGGAAATATTGTCCCACATCGGGTAAAGAAAGAGCGTAGAAGAATGGAGATGGTATAGAAAGGAATGACATGACGGGTATAGAACTTACATACCTGGACGGGGCATAATGGGTGATCAACAAGGCCCATTGCCTAGGCAGATGGCCTCCATTGCACACCATTGGGAAGGTGCATCCGCTTAACATCTTCCCTAGTTGGTAGACTGTACGTCGTAATTTGTTGCAATGGGGGCCTGCGCTCGTCGCGGCCCTTGTCCATCTCTTATTCTAACTTTCCTACTGGTAATAGATTGACTAATACTATAGACCATTTAACAACGGAAATACTTTTTCACATACATTTTTTCATAAATTTTCCATATCATACCCTTTTTTCTAAACCTAATTAAATCAACTCTTACATAACTTTTTTCGTTAAAATCGAATCTAATTGCTTTATAAACTTAAACAATGAGTTATAATACTCCGGTAATTTTATTGTTTAACGATTATTAATATGTTTTGTAGAAATTATTAGGATTTATCGATCAATTAGTGAAATCAATGTTTAATTGTTTATTAATTAGGTTTTAGATATCAAGTTTAAAATCCGGAGAAAATCATTTAGTGATACCCAACGGTACGTATTTGAGCTATTGTCAAAGTGATCCTTTGATGCTCTAGATGGTGAGGCAATAAGCCAATAAGTATACTTGCAGTATGACTTTGTTTTCTTTAATTTGTTGTTAAATTAAATACCTTTTCACCTTAGATCCTCGTTTTTCATTTATACAAGATTACATCTATTGCTAGCACTGACAGAACAAATGGGTTGGCCGGAGCGAGGTCGACTTGAGCAATGAACGCCGGTCGGCAACGGGAGAAGGGAGGTGGTGTTGGTAGTGAAGGGGAGATGGGGATTGGTAAGATTGGGGGAGATTGAAGAAATGACAAGGGTAAAATTGTAAAAGGCGTATGTGAAAGAGTAAAATCCGTATGTGAAAAAGCACGTCCCTTTAACAATTGGTTATCTATCTTTTTTCCAATTATATTATTATTATTATTTTTATTAGACTTGGTGAGAATTTGGGATGAAAATTTCTTCAGTATTTCTTGTACCATGATACAGTATATAAGGTTAACAGAATTATATAAGTTATACAAATTTAACAAACTAGATAAGGTTAACAGAATTATATAAGTTGTACAAATTTAACAAAACTAGGTGAGTTCATGTGTATTTTTTTCCGAGTTTTAAAAGTTCCGAGTTATTTTTCAAATTTAAATCTACTTGAGCCATTGTGTATTTTTTTTAGTTTCATTACAAATTTTTTAAGTCCAATGTTTATGTAAAAAAGTTCGACATTTTACAATAAAACTCATAAACTTTACTTTAAGCTCAAAAACTTAATTATAAAGCTCAAACTATAATATCAGTTGTAATACAACCAACTGGTTGTATAGTCTATTTACTGTG
>JAIUZE010012657.1:0-11739 GCA_022085475.1 Heliosperma pusillum | reverse complement strand
TAAGCACAGCTCCTATGCCAAGACCACTGCCATCACACTCTACCTCAAAGAGTTTGTTAAAGTCTGGTAGAACCAATATTGGAGACTTACACAATAGCTCTTTGATCAGATTGAAGGACCTTTCAGCCTTCTCATTCCACTTGAACTCTCCCTTATTCATGCACTCAGTAATAGGGGCCATGATTGAACTAAACCCTTGTATGAACCTCCTATAGAAAGATGCAAACCCATGGAAACTTCTTACATCAGTAACAGTTTGGGGAATGGGCCATTCTTTGATTGCTTGCACTTTCTCAGGATCAACTGCTACCCCTTTCTTAGAGATGATGAACCCAAGGAAGTAAACCTCAGGCTGCATGAAGGTGCACTTCTCTAGCTTGCCATACAACTTGTTTTCTCTTAGGACCTCAAACAACAACCTCAGATGTTGCAAATGTTCTCCCTTAGTTGAACTGTAAATAAGAATATCATCAAAGTAAACCACTACACACTTGCCTAAGTAAGGCCTTAGGACCTCTGTCATCAACCTCATGAAGGTGCTAGGGGCATTAGACAAACCAAAAGGCATCACCAGCCATTCATAGAGCCCATGTTTAGTCTTGAAAGCTGTCTTCCATTCATCCCCTGCTCTTATCCTCACTTGGTGGTAGCCCTGCCTCAGATCAATCTTAGTGAACACTTGCGCCCCACTTAACTCATCCAGAATATCATTAAGTCTAGGTATGGGAAACCTATACTTGATGGTAATGTTGTTGATGGCCCTACTATCAATACACATACGCCAAGTCCCATCCTTTTTTGGCACAAGCAAGGCTGGTACAGCACAAGGACTGAGGGACTCTCTGACATAGCCCCTGTTGAGTAGTTCACCTACTTGAAGTTGGAGCTCTTGTGTAGCCTTAGGGTCACTCCTGTAGGCTGGCTTGTTGGGTAAGATAGCTCCAGGCACTAGGTCAATGTGGTGCTCTATACCTCTAAGTGGTGGCAGTCCACTAGGAAGCTCAGTAGGGAAGACATCACCATAACTTTCTAGGATAGATTTGACCTCTTCAGGGATATCAATGATACTCATCCCAGTCTCCTTGACTAGCAATATGTATACAGGTTGTAGCTAACTTAGCTCTTGTGCTATTTCTGATTCACTTATCAACATGACTTCTTTTGAAGCCTCACTCATGGGGTTTGGGTTGATCTTTAAAGCAGGTGGTAAAGGTGCCAGGGTGATCTTCTTCTTCCCATACTTGAAGGTGTAAGTGTTGTCTCTCCCATGGTGTATGGCATCCCTATCAAACTCCCATGGCCTCCCTAATAGAAGGTGACAAGCATCCATAGGCAGTACATCACACAAGGCCTCATCAGCATATCCTTTCCCAATAGAAAATGGAACAACACATTGTTGATCTACTCTAACTTCAGCCCCCTTGTTCAGCCACCTAAGCGTGTAAGGTTGAGGGTGGTCTTTGGTGGCCAATGTTAGTTTATCCACCATTGTCTTAGAGGCTACATTGGTGCAACTCCCTCCATCCACAATCAGATTACACACCCTTCCTTTTATGGTGCACCTAGTTCTAAAGATCTGGTGTCTTTGATCTTCTTCTAAGGGTTGGGGTTGTGTGTGCATCACCCTCCAAGTCACCAGACTTAACCCAGCATCAGGTTCTATCAACTCCTCACTCGCCTCTATCTCAGGCTCTTCCATCTCCTCATCACAGACCAACACCTCATCATCTCCCCAATGGATTACTTCTAGGGTACTCAGAGCCCTTTTAGATGGGCATTCTCTAGCAAAATGCCCATACCCTTGACATTGAAAGCACTTTTTGAGAGGGGTAGTCTTCCTTTGGCCTGCCTCAACAGCCTTGCCTTTATCAAGGTTGAAAGGAGTCTTAACAGGACCCACAGGTTCTCCTATCTTAACTCCTACAAAAGGCTTGAAGGTGGGGGTTCTGGAAGGTGTCTTAGAAGCACTGGCCTTCCCTTTTCCCAATTTTTCTACCCTTAAGGACAAGTTGACAGCTTCCTCAAAGGAGTATATGTTTTGTAGCCTGACTTTGCTAGCTATCCTTTCATCCAACCCTTCTAAGAACCTTGTTATCTTTTGTTCAGATTTCTCAACAACCTCACATTGCAAAGTGAGTTGTTCAAAGTCTCTTAGGTAGGACTCTAAAGGTCTTTGGTCTTGCTTTAGGTGAGTACGCTTAATGAACATGTCTTGAGTGTAGTCCCTAGAGACAAACTTAGCTCTCATTTTCTTTTTCAGTTTGAGCCATGACTTTACAGGTTCTTTCCCTTCCCTAACCCTCAAGGTTTTCATGTTGTCATACCACAGTGAGGCATAGCCTTTTAGTTTCATGATAGCAACCTTAAAAGCCTTTCTATCAGTGTATCCTTTAAACTCAAAGACTCTTTCTACAGACCTTAGCCAATCTAAGAAATCATCAGGGTTCAAGCTACCTAGAAAGTCAGGAATCTATACCTTGATATCTTTGTCTTGGTGTCTGAGAAGATTGTGATCTGAGCCATCTGAATCTGACATTTCAAACTGATCTACAGGTTGTCTCCTCCTTACTCCACCTTGTGGGAAAGGTGATCCTCTTCCTCGACCTCTGCCTCCCCTTGTATCATTGTTCTGTTGGCCCTCAAGGAGTTCATTGACAGATCTAGAGACCGCCATTACAGTTCTGGCAAGATCTTGAACTGTGTTTTCAAGACCTGTGATTCTCTCTTCACTCATGGTTGTATTTTGTGTTTTTAATGTAGTTAGGTAGATGAACTCACAAACCAAAGCTCTGATAACCAATTTGCACTGAAACTATTCAGAACAACAACTAAGACACTAACAATTTGAATGAAGTTCAGACACTTTGCAATACTCTGTTTTCTGTTTGGATTAATTGACAAAGAACTAAGATAGGACCTTAATCAAAGCACAAAGCCAATGATTGAGGGTTGAACTGTGATCCCAGCACACAGCTAAGGACCCAAGCTCACTTCCAAGCACAACGCAAAGGAAGTTGTCTCAAGCACACAGCCAAGAGATGCAACAGAAACAAGGTTTCAGTTTTATGTTTTACTTCAAATCTGCTCTGCATTTCATTAGGTAAAGGCCTTATATAGGCAAGGAGATTACATCCTATTCGTTCATTACATCCTAAGGCCACAATGGGTTTGCAAAAGAAACAGAAATAACAGCTACATTGTTCAGCATAAAGCAATAAAGTAGAAAAGTAGTTCTAATAGGACAATCTGCCTTAATTGGTTTGTTGGGGTTGAAACTGGTGGAGGGGTGGACTTATGAGCTTGATTCTTGAGCTCAACTGAAGTGGGATGGATGCCAAAGGTCCTGCTAAAAGGCCCTCGAGTTTGTTTGATCATAAAAGGAAAGTTTGATAGTGACATGTTAACTACTGCAAAAGACTGAAATCTGGACAGTCTGAAGTTGTCCCTAAGCTAACTCTTTGTGTGTTTGTTTCTGGGGAGGGAAGTCCTGGGGAAAGTTGTAGAGGACCCTTCCAAGACATAGGTTTGAGGGTTGGTTAGGCTTGTTTGATTGTGTGGGGCCCCATGGACCTTGTTTAGAAAGGCAGTGATAGGCTGTTTTTGGATGGGGGCTGTTTTTGTTGTGTTGGGTTTGTTGGGCTGTTGGCTGAGCTTTGTTGTGGCCTAGTCTTGGAAAGTGGATGGCTAGGCTTTGTTCTGGTTGTGGTGGTGTTGTCTTAGCAGGCTTGAAGTGGTTGTGGCTTGGACTGAATAGAACATTGTCATAGCTGGTCATGTTGTTGTCTGAATGTATGTTGTTGTTTTGATGTTGAGTCTTGTCTTGAGTTTGTGTCTTGTCTTGAGCTCGTGTCATGGCTCGTGTCTTGGCTTGGTCACATACTCCCGTTGCACTTTTGAACGTAAAATCTCTCGAATGGAATAGTTACCGAATGACGACCTATACTATCTAATCTTCACAAAGATCTTCAGTATACGGATCATCTTTTCATCTTGATCACAAAGACCCTCCATCTTGAGTCTTATGTTATTTGAGTTAGATCATGCTTAAAGCGTTTTTCTTTAAAGTTATAACAGGTAAGTATAACTTCCATGTAAACTTTCAAAGTTATTACTGAAGTTGTTATAACTTTGTCTCACAAACTTTGTTATCAAAGTTATGTCTAACTTTGATCTTTCTTCGCATAATTGTTGCTAGCTATAATAAGACTAAAGCACACAATTACACGCATATGATATATCGAGTAAAACATATTATTACGTAAACACATGTCATTATCAAAACTATCAAATTGGTCCAACAATGTACTTTAAGGATTCATGATCCGAATGTAATACAAAGTGACTTGGACGAAGATAGTGACTCCAAAGATTAAGAGCTCTCACAATGGCATAGAACTCCTTATCATAAGTAGAGTAGTTGAGCCTAGCACCACTCAACTTTTCTGAAAAATAAGCAATAGGTCGCTTACCTTGCACAAGGACAGCACCTATACCAACTCCGCTTGCATCACACTCGACTTCAAAGGGTTGTGTAAAATCTGGAAGTGCCAAGACGGGTGCCTCACACAACTTCCTTTTGATCGCTTCAAAGCCACGTTGAGCAGCCTCATCCCAAACAAATGCTCCCTTCTTCAAACTCTCGGTTATAGGACTAGTGATGGTACTAAAGTCACGAATAAACCTCCTATAAAACGAAGCAAGACCTTGGAAAGATCGAACCTCACTTACTGTTTTAGGAGATGGCCAAGACTTGATAGCTTCGATTTTTGATTGATCAACCGAAACCCCTTCTTTAGACACCACATAGCCAAGAAAAATCACACTATCAACCAAGAACGAACACTTCTCCTTCTTACCATATAGTTGCTGCCTTCTTAGTGTTTCAAACACACTTCGAAGATGTTCAAAATGTTCCTCCAAACTACGACTATAAATCAATATATCGTCAAGATAGACAACCACAAATCTGCCCAAGAATGCCTTGAGTACCTCATTCATAAGCCTCATGAAAGTACTTGGAGCATTAGTGAGACCAAATGGCATGACGGTCCATTTATATAAGCCATGCTTGGTCTTGAAAGCGGTCTTCCATTCGTCCCCTTCTCTCATTCTGATTTGATGATAACCACTCCTCAAATCAATTTTTGAAAAGACTACCGAACCATGTAACTCATCCAACATATCATCAAGCCTTGGAATTGGAAAACGATACTTGATTGTTATGTTGTTCACAGCCCTACTATCGATACACATACGCCAAGTTCCATCTTTCTTTGGCACAAGCAATGTAGGGACGGCACAAGGACTTAGACTTTCACGAACATAGCCTCTCTCCATCAACTCTTCAATTTGTCTTTGAAACTCCTTTGTTTCCTCTGGATTACAACGATAGGCTGCCTTGTTAGGAAGAGAAGCCCCGGGAATGAGATCGATTTGGTGCTCAATCCCACGAATAGGTGGTAATCCAGGAGGTAGGTCCTCGGGGAAAACATCCTCGAACTCCTTTAGTAACCCTTCAACCTGCCCATTAAACACACCATCACCGTGTGCCTCATTAGCCACCATTAGATAGACTCGTTCACCCTCGTCAATAGCTCTTTCAATTTCTCGCTCACTAGCAAACATAGTGAGGTTTGATTGCTTACCCTTCTTAGTACTCATTGATCGAACCTGTTGTGGTGCCATAGGTTTGAGCATGTTTTCTTCCCCTTGTCACTCAACTCATACTCATTTCGCCTACCATGATGCAACACATCACGATCAAATTGCCATGGACGCCCCAAAAGGATATGACAAGCATCCATTGGAACAACATCACATAAGATCTCATCACTATAAGAACCCATGGTTAATCCCACACGAACCTGTTTTGTTACCTTCACCTTGTTGCCATCATCGAGCCAATGTAATGCATAAGGTTTAGGATGGGCCGAAGTGACCAACCCCAACTTTGTTACCATCTCATTAGAAGCGGCATTAGTACAACTACCACAATCGATGATCAAACTACACCATTTGTCCTTCACTTGACATTTAGTGTGAAAGATTTGATCTCGTTGCTCCGACTCAATAGGGGCTGCTTGTACTTGTAATGTACGAAGAACCAAGGCACAATCATAGATGGGAGCCTCATAGTTTTCGACATTACCATCATCCTCCTCTTCCTTATACCCATCTAAATTAAACACATCACCCAACTGTTCTTCCTCCACCCACAACTCATCACGCAACTCAACAGCCTCCCTCAAGGTTATGACTCGTTTATTTGGACACGCATTTTGATAATGTCCAAATCCTTGACATTTGAAACATCGAACTTTGGAATGACTCGTTTCTTTTGTGTTGGTTATCTTAGCAATTGGATTAGGAGTAGGGGCAGCTATGTTTTTGGGTTTCAATTCATTGGTGTGGCTACTAGATCCCCCCTTCAATCCTCCCTCATTCCTCCATGTTCCTGTTTTACTACCCTCCCCATATGTTGTGTTGTATTTCGACTTTCCTTGGGCCTCAATTTTCAAGCATAAACCACATAAAGTATCAAAATCAGCATAGGGGTGCAATTCTGCGGTATGGGCTATGGTTCTATTCAGACCTCGCAAAAATCGAGACATATTTTGTTCCTCGTTCTCCTCCAATTCCCCCATCAAAGCCAAATTTTCAAATTCCTCAATATAATCATTAACACTAAGTTTCCCTTGTATCAATTCAGCAATTCTACGATAAGTAGCAAGTTTGTGCGTGGGTGGTACATACCTTTTCCTTAGTTTACGTTACAGAACATCCCAAGAAGAGATCTTGGCCTTGCCCAAACGAGCACGTAGAGCCTTCACTCCCTCGAACCAAAGAGAAGCACCCTTACTCAATTTCAGTATGGCGTACTTGCATCGTTTCTCATCGTCAAGGTCCTTGAAATCAAACATTCGATCCATCTTGCGTTCCCATTCCAAGTAGGCTTCCGGATCTGTTCCTCCTACGAAGTCAGATAGTTCATTCAATTTGAATTCATCACCAAGACGACCTAACTCACGCCTGGCCTGCATTCGGTTTCCCCTGTCTTGGACGTTGCGTAGTGCCTCACGCACACTCTCCAAGAAATTTGGATCGTCAAAACTCATCTTCAACAGATGGTTCAAGAGTCTAGGCTCTTGATTTCCTTAAATTCAAGACGGTCCTAGGCGCATCAAATTCCCAAAAAAAAAAAAAAAAAAAAAACTGTTCACGGGTAAAGTTACTGTTCATCCGCAAAAAAAAAAACCAAAAAAATGGAGCCTTTAAAGATTTTCAATCCTGATTTGCCTCCTGTTTTTGATGATTATCACACTGCAAACGTGATGAACCAGGTGCTGCCGTTACAGTGCTTAAACGAATCAGAAGCATATGGGAATCGTGGGATCAATTCTGAACCCGTGAACTTATTCGATCCAGACCATTATGCTGAACGTTTGACGATTGAAATGGATGATGCCTTTCAACCACACGGCTGTATTGGTTGTCCAAAATCAATTTTTGGAATTCAATTTGGGCAAAACACGAACAAGATAGGGACTACAGTACCACGGCACGTGGATATTAATTGTCCAGAATCACTTCGTGAGTGTATAGACATTGGAACGATTAGTTTTAATCCATGTCACGATACCGATCCAAGTTCAGATTCGGTGGTTGATCCTTTTGGGCATAAAATAATTCGGGGCTGTGGTAATTTCGTGTACAGCACCGCAACAATTTATCAATGTATGCAAATATGTGTTTGGAACCAGCAGCAAATGTCCAAGGTATTTGACCCAGGCACGCTACAAGTCGTTGTGGAAATTGGACAGCAAATAGTGGGTGAAAACCGGCATCTCATCTCGACATTGAAAGCACAAGAATCGGGTCGATTCTTTTCGAAGAAAGGGAGTATGATACGAAATAAAATCAAATATCTCCAGTTCAAATGCATCCATCTAATCCCGAGTTCGATGCATCCATCTAATGAAGAGTTTTATTTAAGTTCTCAATTAATTAGCGTTAATAATGGTAATTTATGGCTGTAACTAGTTATCATCCTTTGATTTTCCTAGACAATTATGGAGAACGTTTCTCTTAGGCTATATAAAGCCATGTAGCAGATTAGTGAAAGATACAGAATGAATTAAGAAAAAAAACCAAAAAGTGTTTCAATTGTATCGTTTTATTAACGTTCGATTGTTCTTTGAATTGATGCGTTCGATTCATCCATGTTATTGTTTGACGCGTTTTCAAACTTTAACCCGATTCGTATTCAATAGGTCTTGAATACAATCACCATTGACGTAGCTATAGGTCTAGTTACGGCAAATATCTTTGTTTGTGTTATTCCGCTGTTTTATTTCGCATCATATGGTATCAGTTTTTGCCGTTATGATACGAATTTCGCAGCGGAATAAAGTAACAAAGATATGTGACTAACGAACTAGACCTATAGTTCGATAATCGTGAGTCAAACCAAGACCTATTGATTTGATACTCGAAGAACTACGCAAGAAAACGCGATCTTACGAAGCCAAAAGAATTGCACGCAACAACTCAAGAAAGTTTCACACACAGTGAGTCTTGTTTTCAACTTTGAATGCCTTTCTTATTCTAAGTAGCTAGCTTAAATAGCCAAAAGAGACAATTGAAAAGTCTCTTATCATCCTAAGAATTAATTAGCTAAATTAAGGAGAATTACCTAGCTAATTACAACCATTAAACTCAACAAAATAAATAACACAATTAACTACATAGGTATTAATTCCCTCACCCTTTGATTAGCAAAATGAAATAGCTTAATAAACTATGCTAGTGGGACTCAAGGAAAGACACCAAATAAATGTATTGTATCATCGATGATACGGAAATGGCTAGGTCCGTAGCAACTACGATGGCTGAACTTGCGAGCTTGAAACAATACATTTATTTGGTGTCTTTGCTTGAGTCCCACTAGAATAGTTTATTAAGCTATTTCATTTTGCTAATCAAAGGGTGAGGGAATTAATACCTATGTAGTTAATTGTGTTATTTATTTTGTTGATTTTAATGGTTGTAATTAGCTAGGTAATTCTCCTTAATTTAGCTAATTAATTCTTAGGATGATAAGAGACTTTTCAATTGTCTCTTTTGGCTATTTAAGCTAGCTACTTAGAATAAGAAAGGCATTCAAAGTTGAAAACAAAACTCACTGTGTGTGAAACTTTCTTGAGTTGTTGCGTGCAATTCTTTTGGCTTCGTAAGATCGCGTTTTCTTGCGTAGTTCTTCGAGTATCAAATCAATAGGTCTTGGTTTGACTCACGATTATCGAACTATAGGTCTAGTTCGTTAGTCACATATCTTTGTTACTTTATTCCGCTGCGAAATTCGCATCATATGGTATCAGAGCTTAGGCTCTTGATTTCCTTAAATTAAAGACGGTCCTAGGCGCATCAAATTCCCAAAAAAAAAAAAAAAAAAAAAATACTGTTCACGGGTAAAGTTACTGTTCATCCGCAAAAAAAAAACCAAAAAGTGTTTCAATTGTATCGTTTTATTAACGTTCGATTGTTCTTTGAATTGATGCGTTCGATTCATCCATGTTATTGTTTGACGCATTTTCAAACTTTAACCCGATTCGTATTCAATAGGTCTTGAATACAATCACCATTGACGTAGCTATAGGTCTAGTTACGGCAAATATCTTTGTTTGTGTTATTCCGCTGTTTTATTTCGCATCATATGGTATCAGAGCTTCGGCTCTTGATTTTCCATTAGATCGAGACGATCCTCAGTTTCGGTTTTTTTTTTTTTTTAAAAAACGTTATTGTTCACGGTCAAGTACTGTTCATCAGGAGAAAAAAAGGAAAAAAAGATGGAGCCTTTAAAAAATTTCAATCACAAAAAAGGTTTATGCTTTTATGAAGAAATTCAGGAGGAGTCTGATTATTTCTTAAATTTGGATTTACCTCCGTTCTTTGATGATTTTGATGAGCCGTTATTTTCTAAGGGTGAAGAGCATATTGTTTATAATGATGGTTCTTCCATTGATTTCAATCATCCTCCTATATTTGACGATTATAGTAAAGAGGACATGGTTGATGTATCTGCAAGGGAGTCGTTTTGTTCACTTGGTTCGGGTCACAATTTCGATATAGGGATTGCAAAACTGAACTTTTGCAAGAACATAATAAATCCTAACGGGTTTCTGAATTATCGCGATTATTATTTGATTGATTTGCAGGTACAAGAGTATGTTTCAACGGTGAAAAATGAGATGAGTCTTGACATTATAGGTGTGTTCTTTTTTTATCCGGGCATTGGGCAACAAAGAAAAGTCACATGTTGTATCAAAATACTAGCCCTTATCTCGACATTAATTAGTAGGTACAAGAATTGGGGCAATTCTTTTTGAAGAAAGGGTGGATGATACGGAAATGGCTAGGTCTGTAGCAACTACGATGGCTGAACTTGCGAGCTTGAAACAATACATTTATTTGGTGTCTTTGCTTGAGTCCCACTAGCATAGTTTATTAAGCTATTTCATTTTGCAAATCAAAGGATGATAACTAATTACAGCCATAAATTACCATTATTAACGCTAATTAATTGAGAACTTAAATAAAACTCTTCATTAGATGGATGCATCGAACTCGGGATTAGATGGATGCATTTGAACTGGAGATATTTGATTTTATTTCGTATCACACTCGACATACAAACCAATAATAGGCATCCAAATCAATCAAGTATACAATCCATCATATGATCAAACATAAGCATACACACTCTCACGGTAAATGAGACACACTAGCATCATGTATAATAGCAAGACAAGTGAATAGAACTCCATGAAATAAGACGTTTCCCTGAACTGTATACGATATGATGTTTCATATAGACGTAGACAAACATGTCCACGGGGTAAGACATTCCCCTGAACCATGTACGATAAGACCTTTTGCACACACAAGACTCTAATCCTCTCGGTAGGACGACGATAATAAAATGAACCTAGACTAAACCAGGCTAGACTCTCGGGATAAGACGTGTACCTGATTCGACATGTGGCTAGACGTGCACACATCCAAGACTCGTTCAACACGAAGAACGTCGAGTACCCCAAATGCGGCTAAACCACACAAAAGAGGTGGAAAGAGATATATATTCAAAAGTCAAGCTAGTACGCCACATGCAATGACACCACCTCGCAAGGATACAATATTTGACGGTCGGGTCGATCAACGCATTGCGTTCACCTCCTAACAACGTCGTCATATCCCCACTAAACATGCATACAAGCATCAACGGTACGCTCCAACATTCCAGTCTAACTAGGATAAGGTGTAACCAGAAAATGAGAGTTCAAGCACTCAACGCGTAGTGCTCACATTAATACATAAAGTAAAACCGACTCAAGAGAAGTCATGTAACACCCGGAAATGTACCCTATTTTTCTAGTAGAAATATTTTTACGAAATCTTTTCAGCAAATTTAAGTTTTAATTTAGAATTTAAAGTTTCGAGTCGAATTTAGAATTTCCGAGTTCGTATTTGGAATTTCTGTGAGATTTCATGGAAATCCCGTCTTAAGGCGAGTTTGACTTTTCTTGACTTTTGAGTCGAGTTTGACTTTTCTTGACTTTTGAGTCGAGTTTGACTTTTCTTGACTTTTGAGTAGTTTTTGACTTTTCTTGAATTTTAAGTCGTCTTTGACTTTTCTTGAATTTTAAGTCGTCTTTGACTTTTCTTGAATTTGAAGCCGTCTTT
>JAIUZE010012655.1:0-14192 GCA_022085475.1 Heliosperma pusillum | reverse complement strand
CGCCTAGTAGAGTTTCTCATGTACTGTTTTGTCATGGGACGGGGAATGGAATAGCTGTTGTCGCTAGGTCTGATCAGTCTAGGACTAGGATGTTTTCTTACCTTGTGGTATAGCCTCGAGTTACAGAAGTCGACTATTGACTGTCCTAAGAACTTATGCATGTTTCTAGAAGTATTGGTCTTTCATGTTTGATGATTCTATGAATCTTAGAAGGTGAGATGCAAGCCGGCTAAGGTTGATAGAGTTTGGATTACCGGTTGTTAACGGATTCACATGATAGTTTGCATGAGTAGCTTAGCCTTCATATGCTAGGTTATATGTTAGTTATTTGTTTCATAACATGATAAGCATATCGTATATGTTAAGGTTTTGTATTTTCCATATACAGTGCTTTTATGTTATTCATGTTTAATTAAACTCGACATTTCGTGGCTGGGAGAACTCGGAGTTACTCCCCACTGACTGTGGCTTCCGTGTTTATATTTAATGCGGTTGGCAGGTTTGTGATGCATACTTGGGTACATTGACGCGCTAGCGAGTGAAGTATTACCTTGGACCTATATTCGGTTCTTAGGATTGTATTATATTATACACTCTTTTATTTCCGTATTTATACGGGAGATATGTCTCCCGTTTTGGATATTTATTTTGTATAATATTATTTCCTTTTTGTTGAACCTTTTTATTTTAAGACACCTTCGTTATGTATTCTCATCTTTTATTTAGTTAAATTATTTTTTTTCTTTCCGCAAATGTGAGGGTGTCACAGTTGGTATCTGAGCTATTTTGCTCCCGACGCACGTTTGTGTACCCTTGCATAAATAACTTGACCTTAATAAATAATAAACTTGTGAGATAGAATGGTAGGATGGGTAGATTAGGATTTATGTTGTAGTCTATTTGTTTATGCTAATTGTTAGGAGTACCTTAATTTGTTTTGTCTCTTATGAAGATGGTTGGACCTCGTGTAGAAGAGATCTGTGTTACCTAGAAGGAGTATCCTCTACCGAAGATTTGAAGATTTACAAGCCTAATTGAAGTGTATTCCTTCTTCATCTATGAATTCTCTCGTCCTTATTGTATTATGCTCTCTTCCTTCTATCTAGGTGCTTCTTTCTCTTCCAACCTATTTGCCTCTTGGAAATCACTCTTGATAGTTCCTCCATCTTACCATTGGTATCCTTACCTTCCTCTTATAACATTTTTAGGGATGTCATACCCATTTGTTTATGGTATATTATACTTAGTAGGAAGAACTTTGAATTTTGTGGAATATTAGTGTTTGTTGGAAGGAACTTGTGATTTGAGGAAAATGGTATAGATCTAATTTCACCATATGGTGGTGAGAGTTGGTACCTTGAGGAAGAAGTTTTGAATATGGTACCTAACCATCCTATTAAGCTAGTTCCATGTTTAGATGATTATAAGGATTGAGGATAAACTTAGGATGAAACTCTCATAGTGGTTTTAGACTATGAAAGCTTAATGTTGCAATATCGTTTTGAGGATCGAAATAATCATAATGATAGTTGGTAGTTGTGGTTAAGAATTTTAGTGATTCTTGAAGTGTTATTTGGGAAATTATGGTCTTTAAATGTTGGACCCTAACGGGAATAATTACCTTGTGTAACTTTGGATTTGGATAACACAACTTGAGGAATATTGTCATTAGCGAAAACCGTTGTATTGAGAGTTTGGAAAAGATAAATAAATTGATTTACGGTTGCATTGCCCTATGTTTGGCAAAAGTTAAGAGAAATGAGATTTGTGTGACTAATCTCTTTGAGGTTTTGGGATTCAACTTTTGAGGAGGAGAAGGTTCATTGTTAACAATTTAGGATAATGAATTTTGGGATAAATTGGATTAAAGGATTTCATAAGTAAGTCCTTTACTTTGTGGTTGTTAGCGTTCTTGTGTCCTTAATTCTAAATATTCTGATGGTGGTTTCCAATAAGAGTTTTGATGGACCTTAGAAGATTTTAATTGAATTTGAATAATTGGGAGTTGTTACTCGATGTGTCAGGCTTCTGAAATATTTTGGTAGGAATCCAATGATTGGAAATGTTGAGGATATATTACACTCTCTTGAGGACTAGATTCTGTTGCAGTTAGTATTGTCGAGTTACGATCGACATTTGAATTTTCATAGATGGAAGATAGTATTATGGTTTATTCCTTCTTCCTTTTCTCTTTCTATTCGATTTATTATTTCGAATATTCCGTTCCTTATATCGAATATCATATTTATAGGTAGATTACTAGAAGTTTTAGTTGGAAATTTTAAGCATAGATAGTAGAGTCATTATCTTTACTATAAAGTTTTGGAACTAAAAGCTTTTGGAAATGTTTTATGATTTCAAGTATTTTACCGTCAAGGAGTGTTGAGACTCGTTATTGGAGACGTTCGATAACTAGTTTTCTCATTTATTGATGCGAAAATGTATTTTTTTTCAAGGCTTTAACTTGGGACGTCGATGTTCTTAGCGGCCGACGAGAACCTTCCGTCCCAGTAATAAGTCCCTGTATTTTTATTACAAAAATATTTCTAAAGTTTTGAAATAGACCTACATATATGTTACGTTCCTTCTTCTAGTTTCGAGTACGAAAACTTTTTTAAAAGGAGGGGCTGATTGTAACAACCCGAAAAGTACCCTATTTTTCTAGTGAAAATATTTTTTACGAATACTTTTCAGCCTGTTTAAGTTTTAAAGTGAATTTATTGTTTCCAGTTGAATTTTGAAATTCCGAGTTCGTATTTGGAATTTTTGAGAGATTCCATGAGAATCCCAGTTTTAAGTCAACTTTGACTTTCGTTGACTTTTTCCGACTCGCCTTGTAATTTTGAAGACCGAAATTTTATTTAAAAAAATTATATTTTTAATTTATTTTTATTAAGATTTATTGGGATTTATGAAAATTTAATATAATTATTTTGAATTTATTTGGATTTAAAGAATAACTTTTACGGTTTTAACACGAACGTCATTTAACTATTCCCGTCATATCAATCCCAGAAACAAACCGAACCCGAATGGCATGAGTCACGCCCATGTCACCTTTTTCCACTCACTTTAGGATATTTTCCTTCTTTTTATTAAACTAATAATAATATCTTAGATATTTATAACTTTATCGATCCGTCAACGAAAATTACGCAAATCGTTTACAAAACAGACCCGATTCTTCTAACATCACACGGCTCCCTCTCCTCTAATAGGACTAGATATTTTCTTTATTTTTCATTACAATAACATAATATCTAGATATTTTATTAATTAACTTAAATTAATTAATATCTTATTATAAAGAAAAAACCCGAGTCCAATTCCGTAACAACAATTTCAAAACCCGACTCCATATTTTCTCTATAAACACCCGGCTCAACCCACACTCTTACTCACTAACAACTTTTCATTTTACAATAAATCAAATAAAGATCAAAATATCACTTTCTTTAATCGTTCTTCGTGTTCTTCGTCGTTCATCATTTGTTCTTCATCGTTCTTGAGCAAAACCTTCATAAAATCTTCATTTCTTAAGTAAATCCGTCTTAACTTATATTTCTAGACTCTCCTCTTCGCTCCCCATCTTCACGTACGGTTATTGTCAATTCCGACAAAATCGTTTTCAACACTTTAATTAGGAAAATCACGGTTAATTCTAACAAATTATTATTGTCATTTCTTATAGGGGAAGCATTTTGAAGACGAGTTTGGTGACTCGTATATTTTGGGTGAAGATTAGTAGACGGGTTTTTCTTTACTTCTTATTTTGGTGCTACTTGATTTTGCTAGCTAAGGTAACGATTCCGAGTTACTCGACGAATTAATGTTACATAGATTTTGTTTCTTTTGTTTTTGGTTCATATCTTTTGTTTTGGTTTATATTATTGTTACTTATGATTTTTAAGTAGTAACATGATAAGTAGTTATTTTTATTATGTTGTATGAATAATTAGCATGATTAGTGTTCTTGACATATTTGAATGATTTGTTCATAATCATGATTTTTGTATGATGATGGTTGAATTGGATGTTTAAAAATGGATGTGGTTAATAAAAATCATGTTAGAAATAATTGGAAAATGGTTGTTGTTTGGCCTTGGAAGTGGCCGTGTAAAATGGCTGAAAAACCAGCCCAAACCAGGCCGGTTCATGCCCGGTCCAGGCCGATCTGGGTTGGTTCGGGTTGGTCCTTTTGGGTTGTGTCGATACTTGATTGTTTTGTTGTTGTTTTGACGGGTTTTAAATATGATAAGCATGCGGGAAATATTAAGAAACGGTTTTAAAAATGACGACCCAAAACAGGCCCAAACCAGGCCCGTGGCCCAGTCCAGGCCCGTGTCTTGTCCGGCCCAAATCAGCCCATGAGTTCCCTCTTTGGACTTGTGACGGTTTTTGAGTTTATTGTTATTTTATCGCGTTTTGTAATAATTAGCAAGTGAGAAATGTTAATAAGTAAAATATTTAATTAAAAGGTTTTTCATAAAATTATTATTTCTCACATGTTAGAAATTACAATACGAGATCGTAGTTTAATTTGATATCCTTTAAGTCAAGCGGGTTTTTCGTAAGATTTTATAATTCACATGTTAGAAGTTGTAATAAAATAACATGAATTGAATATGATGATTTTATGTTCAAGCCTCGATGGTAAGACTAGTCTAGCCGGTTTGACCAAACGGGTTTGGTCAAACTAAGATTTAGTCAGCCCCGTTTTGACTGATGACCCGTCGCGGGACTCGGGTCGGGGATTTGTCTTCAGGTAAGGTTTTATTTAATGAATGAATGAATGAGCCTTAGTAGATCTGAGGCGATATGATATTTGAATATGATTTATATGCAATTAGTCACATGATAGGAAGTTTTCCCGTGACTGTTTGATTGTATGATATATGTCGTGTTGACTAAGTACCCATAGAGAATTATGAGTATATGGCGTCTTGACCATTCTTATTCTAAATGAGTATCTTGGACCATGACATTGATAGGCCGTACTATCTTTAACGAGTATATGTTCACAACTGTAGCTTTTGTGTCACTGGCTTGGGCCTTTTGCTACCAAGCCGGGGGCATGGCATCCTAAGAGTTTCCACTTTGGGGAAGGGAGCCAGCTTAAGTACTAGCCATCTCTGCTTAGGGGGTCGCCTAGCAGAGTTTCTCATGTACGGTTATGTAATGAGACAGGGAATGGGTTAGCTGTTGTCGCTAGGTCTGATCATTCTAGGGCTAGGATGTTTTCCTACCTTGTGTATAGACTCGAGTTACAGAAGTCGACTATTGACCGTGCTAAGAACTTATGCCTGTTTGTAGACGGATTGGTCTTTCATGTTTGTATGATTCTATGAATCTTAGAAGGTGAGATGCAAGCCGGCTAAGGTTGATAGAGTTTGGATTACCGGTTGTTAACTGATTCCCATGATATTATGTTTGATTAGGGTTTGAGTGTATCATGGCCATGTTAACGGTAACCTCTAAGCTAGCATACCAGCTTCCCTACCTCGTGTTATATTTTATTACCGAATTCACATGATAGTTTTCATATGATAGGTTATATGTTAGTTAACTGTTTCATAACATGAAAAGCATATCATATGTGTTAAGGTTTTGTATTTTATATATACATTGCTTTTATGTTTTTCATGTTTCATTAAACTCGACATTTCGTTGCTGGGAGGACTCGGAGTTACTCCCCACTGACTGTGGCTTCCGTGTTTATATTTAATGCGGTCGAACAGGTGGTGATTGCATACATTGGGTACATTGACGAGCTAGCGAGCGAAGTATTACCTTGGACCTATATTCGGTTCTTAGATTGTATATTATTATACACTCTTTTATTTCTGTATTTATACGGGAGATATGTCTCCCGTCTTGTATATTTCTTTTGTATTTTTCTTTCCGCAAATTTGAGGGTGTCACACCCCCACACTTAGAACATACAATGTCCTCATTGTAGGAGAAAAGAAAAAGGTTACCTCATCAATTGTCGAAACGAGAAGAACCCGAGGCACCTCCTCGGTTTCTCCTCCTCTCCCTTTCTTCTCTAACTCGTCTTCTTCGCTCTAGGCCTTCATCAAGGGCCTCTTGGGTGTAAGGAAAAGGGTAGCCCGGGTTTTGTTGGATGGACATCCCAAAGAGTGAGCTAGCCAAGCCATAGACGTCCTCTTGTGCCACCGCATCTTCATAGGAGTCTTGAAGATAGAAGTGGTGGCGCTCATTTTGAGCTTAAAAATGGCTCGTAGCTTGCTCCCTCCAAGCATTTTGGGTGGTCCACATTTCATTTTGTTCCCGCCACCTTTGATCTTGTTGTTCTCTCCAAAGGCGGGCTTCCTCTTTCCCTTCTACCATCCTCCTCCATTCCTCTCTTTGAGCCCTCTCGGCCTCCTCTCTCAATCTCTCTCTCTCCTCCACTACATTGTGCCAACTATCCAATGACTCAAGCCTACCTCCTTGTTGTTGTTGCCAAGTGTTTACATCGTCCACCCTCCCACTAATGTGCTTCAAGACGTCGTTGGTGCTAGCAAAATAGTTAGCCATTTGTTGTTGCCATGGCTCCACAGGGATGCTAGAACGACCCTCCGTATCGAACATTGGGGTGTCGGTATCTTGGTGGCTTTGGAAGGATGATTGGAAATGGAATGGTGGTGGTGGTGGTTGTTGTTGTTGTTGTTGTTGTTGTTGTTGTTGTTGTTGTTGTTGTTGTTGTTGTTGTTGTTGTTGTTGTTGTTGATAATTTGTGGTTTGGGAAGGTCCTTGCTCAATTGCGAGGATCTCGATCTCCTTGCTCACTCGCTCACTTCCCTCACCTCCCTCTCTCCTTACCCTCCTTCTTTGCCTCAAAGGCACTTCCTCTACCTCCGCTTCCTCACTACTCTCCCCCAAACTCTCCTCCCTAGGACATAAAAAATCCAACGCTGTGGGTCCCCTAGGCAAGGGCTTGTTTTGAGGTCGAGGCATCTTCATGTAACCAAGCCCGTCACTCCCCAACCAAAACCCTTTCAAGGGTTGCTCTTTGCTAGTCTTAAACATGTGAACCTCCTCGAGCCCAAGTCGGTTGTATCTCGCCAATCCCCTACAAATGTTCACCTCTTGCGCATCACCAATGCCCCCCTCATAGTGCCTCACCAAAAATGAAATCACCCCCCCCCCAAGTTGGATGCTTGCTTTGGTAGATTTTTGCCTATGTTTAATGCAAGCCCTCAAAAACAAATCGGCCGAATCCGGGATCCCTACCCCCTCCGGAAGCATAGTCCACAAACATAGCCGGATGCTCTCCGGCACTTTGGTGGGTTCTCCCGCGGAGTTGAAGATGGTGGTAAGGAATCTTGTGATTAGGCGGAGTACGGGGTGGGTGATGGCTGAAAGTTTGGCATCTTTAGATGGGCCGTGGTAATTTGTAATGTTAACCCATATTGTGTGCATTCTTCCCTTGGGGCACCTAATGTCTTCGGGTTGTTTGGTGATTTTCAGGATTTGACGGATTTCGGAAGTGGGGGCATTATGCCAAGTTTGGTTCAAACGGAATCGGTAGGCTTTTTCCTCACCTTCGGGCACATCCAACTCCGACAAGGTTGCTAGAAACTCGTATGCGAAACTCCTATAGGTGTGATCCCTGGAGTCCGGTTCGAGATAAGCCTCTAGCCCTACTTTAGCTAGCATGTCCCTTGTCAAGTTGAACATGCCTAAGGCATGAAGGGTGTTTGGGCAAAAGAATTTTGTGGCTACGAGAGGTTGTGTGTTTAGCTTATCCCAAATTCTCTTATATTGAGCCTGCAACCTTTCATAGCCCATGAACACCGCTTCCACCTCGGTGTCGGGCTCACTCACCGCGGCCCTCTTATTCTTCCCTTTGCCAAACAATTTGGAAATCTTGGGTGTCATTTCTGCAAAATTTAACAAGCAACACAATACAACAAACAACAAGCAATCACTCAAAAGATTTTTTTCACTCAGGCAATTCAACAAACACTTGGTGTGCAACAATTTCTACACCTCAAGAACTTAGTGTTTGTTGAATTTCTTTACCTCACTCAGAAAATTTTGTCCAATCCTAACTACACAATCAATCAAGGGCAAGGGGAAACTCAACCTAAGACTAATTCTAGCCTAATTCGAGCAAAAACTTGAAGAACAATGGAAAAGTTGAGTATGAAGTTATACCTTTACTATTCCATAAGACTCAAGCTCCTTGATGATTAGAATAGGTAGGGAATCCGACAAACAATCTTAAAAACCAAACAAAGTTCCTAAAATTTGAATTTGAGGAAAAAATTCTAGGTTTTCAAAAACGGATTTTCTGAGATTGTGAGTGATTGAGATTGATTTTGGGGTGATTGAATGTACAATAATGATTAGGAAGAAGAATTTGATTGAGTTGATGAAAGTTTTTGAAGATTTGAGGGAGAAAGATGAAGTTTTGAGGGATTGGGGTTGGGTTTGGGGTATTTTTCGTGAAAAACAAGTGTATGAAGATAAGGTTTGATTGTATGAAGAACTCGGGCAAAAGATAGAACAAAAGCTGAAAACTGCATTCGACGCAGGCTGCGTCCTACGACGCAGGCTGCGTCCTACGACGCAGGCTGCGTCCTGCACTGCCGGATCTTCTTGCCTTTTGCACTTAGCCAAATTTTGGCTAAGTGTTCCAAACACCTCCATACTTGCATTTTCACTCCAATAGTCCATGATAACCTCCAATATCCAAATTCCATCGATTCCCGAACTTTTTATCCGTGGCACGCATCCTGAGGCGGCCGAAAACTCGCAAAACTTCACAAAACCGTTAGTAACTTCAAAAAATTTTGTTTGATGCAATGTCTAACTAATTGAAAACAACTCAAATGCTAAGAATTAACAATGAAACTTCAAAGAAATATTCACAAGGATAGAGTATGTACACGGTTTGCCGTTTATTTAGAGTCGATGGCTCGACTTAGCTATTTCAAGCTTTTCAATTTTCATAAACGGGGTCTTCAAGCAAGACCTCTTCTTCCCCCTCCCGGGCACATCCTTGGAAGTAGTGTTTGAGACGGTGGCCATTCACCTTGAGGAACTTTCCATCCCCGGGCCCCTCCACTTCGATAGCTCCATGGGTAAACACTTTCTTGACGGTGTAAGGTCCAAACCACCTTGACCTCAACTTGCCCGGAAAGAGCTTAAACCGGTTTTGGAACACAAGAACTTTATCACCCTCCTTGAAAACTCGACGGTTTATCATCCCATCATGCCATCTCCTTGTTTTCTCCTTGTAGATGGAAGAGTTCTCATACGCATCTTTGCGAATTTCTTCAAGTTCTTGTAATTGAAGCTTTCGGTGCATACCGCTCTCATCTTGGTTTTGGTTGAAAGATTTGATAGCCCAATAGGCTTTGTGCTCAACCTCCACGGGGAGGTGGCAAGCCTTGCCATAGATGAGTCGGAATGGGGACATGCCAATGGGGGTTTCAAAAGCGGTCCTATATGCCCACAACGCATCAACTAGCCTCTTGCTCCAATCCTTTCTATCCGGATTAACCGTCTTTTCAAGGATTCCTTTTATTTCACGGTTGGAGAGTTCGGCTTGCCCGTTTGTTTGTGGATGGTAGGCCGTGGAAATTTTATGATTCACCCCATACCTCTTGAGAAGGCCTCCAATCACCTTGTTGCAAAAATGGGTACCCCTATCACTAATGATAGCCCTTGGAAAGCCAAACCGGGAGAATATGTTCTCTTGAATGAAAATGGCTACTCCCTTGGCATCATCGGTGCGGGTAGGAATTGCTTCAACCCATTTTGACACATAATCTACCGCCAAGAGGATGTATAAATAACCACCGGAATTAGGAAAGGGGCCCATAAAGTCAATTCCCCACACATCAAAGTGGTTGGGCAAGTGTCCTCCACAAGAGCATTTATATTATATCCATTTTTGGAAGATTAGTGTGATACTATATTTTGATACCTCCACGTCAGTTGATTAACGTAAATCGATAACGGTCAGCTGACTAGAGTTAGACGTTATTGTCGTATGACGGCGGTATCAACTTACCCCTTTCCGGTCACACCTATAGGTATGCGACCCAAACAGAAATCTAATTATTGATTTGTATACGAGACATATTAATTAAGTACTTTATAGTATTATATTTGACTATGATGTTTAGTTACGAGAGTGTATTTATTGGAAATTGATTACGAACTCATTCCATAAGTTTATTCGTCAATTATAACGCGGACAATTGATGAATAAATTTTACGTCTTATTTTAATATGATTGAATAAGATTTAATTTAATGATTAATAGTTAATTCATTAAATTAGTTGAGGTTATGCATATACTTTGAGGTAGAGGTGATTAGTTAATTATATTTACAAGGAGTTGTAAAATAATATAACTAGGCATTGTGGGACCCATTATATATTGATATAATGATAAAATATCACTTAAAAGTTAAGTGTATATTATTTATTAATTTGAGTCATATAATTGTTATATGATCAAATTAACCCTTAATTATACAAGATAATTAAACATATGATTATAAGTATTTGTGGGACAATTATCAAAAATCAAAATTGACCACATGACACTAGTGGGTGCCGAAAATATGGTAGTGTATAACATGATGATAGTTGTTTCTTGTATTACACTACATCATGTGATCATGTCATGTTTATGACACATGATCATGGTCTTATTCACTACTACACTCAAAGTAATTGCATGAGATTATTTTAAGCAAAAATAAGGGCCACCAAGGGCTCTCTTGGCCGGACCATAGTGTCCTTAAATGGACAATTTTGTTGTTCATTTTTTATTTACTTGTTCATTCTTATTTTGCATGTACATCTCACTAAAATCCTCATCCCTCTAAAACCTCTCCAACACTAATATTTCCTATTACTAGAGTAGTAATAAAATCTAATATTAGTTCATCTTATCACTTGTGTTTTCTAGTCAAAAACTAAGTGATTAGTTTGGGTTCTATCTTGGGTGCTTCTTAAAGGAGGTCTTCTAATTTGAAGATTACAAAGAGGATCATCTATTTCTTTCTAGCACAAGAACAACAAGAAAGGTGTTTCTTGTTGTGCCCATATAACCGAAATTTCCCAATGTAATGAAATTTCTTCTTACTTTTTATTATGCATTTTAATTTGCATGCATGTTACATAGATCTTTATTAAACACTAAATTAACAAGTAATTTAGTAACTAATTAGAGGAGTCTAATTATGGTCTATGAACTTTCATGTGGTATCAGAGCTAGCTTGTAGCATGCATGTTGATTTTGAGCATTAAAATCGGGTTATACGATAACTTGAGTAAAATCGAAAATTTATGTTAAAAATGGTTTTCACAAAATTTTCTGATTTACATGCATACCTACTGATCTCAAAATGTTTGTGGTCAAATTTGGTGAATTTACGAATTATTTTGCTATTTATTATGATTTATGGCCTTTAAAACCGAGTTAACATGCGGTTTTATGTTAAAAGTTAACTAAAAATAGTTGCATGTTGAATATGGCCTCAAATTTTTAATATGATCTCACATGCATGGTGTACATATTGTATGTAAATTTTCGTGACATTTGGTCATGTATTGCATGGTTATTGATTTTTATTGGATAAAAATCGATTAAAAGGAGTTATTTTGTTCTTAAAACTAAAACGTGACTTTCTGGAGTTCAAAAATTTTTGTACATTTTAAAATATTATTTATATCATCCTGGTAAAATTTGAAAATTTGTTTCATCATTTTACTATTTTAGTTGGTTTTTATTTGATAAAAACCGATTCTTATAAAGCTATTTGTTCATAAAATCATTTCAAATTTTTTGGGCAAATGTTTTTTTGTTCTTGAGGTTCCTGGAAGTGTTCCAGTATGTACAAATATTTTTTGTTTCATTTTTAATGATTTTTCATTTTTATTTTGGGTTTAATTCATAAAAGTTATGATTAAACCTCCTTAAATAGCAAATGCGATCAAATCAAACTAATTAAAAACAAGTAAAATTAGTGGGGACTAATTTTGAGTTCTAAATCAGTTTAGATAATTAGTTTGAGCTTAAATACGATTTAAGTGTTGATTATTGATTTTTAGTAGATAAAATCGATAAAATTCGTAAAAACCGAGCTAGAATGAACATGACAAGTGTTGAGGGTGATTTTGGCATGATTTTACAGCATTTTTATTTATGTTGTTGAATGAATGACTGTCATTTATTTATTTTATTGCAAGTTGTACCTAGTATGGCCTAGATTATTTTTAATCGGTATTACCCGTCATGTAAGGGAATACCGATTTGGTTGTAATTTATTGCGATTTCGTATCGCCGTTTTGTAATAATTAATAATTTCATTTTATAGATCAAATGTATAATAGGAATTTTCTATGTATTCATTTGTATTTTTGTAATTATTTATTGTGAAGACGGTGATTCCCAAAGTCGTGTTCCAAAAGACGGTGCCATATTGGAAAGCGTTCTATGAAGAGGCAAGGGACCAAGGAGTTGGTTTCCGATTTGTAATCATCTAGTTAATTAGATTAGCTAGGTGGCCATACTAGGATTTAATTTGATTGCTAGCTTTATTTTTCCGCACATGCCAAAATCACCAACATGCATTTTATTTATCGATTGTCAATTCAACGTTATTCAAAATTCACCGACTTAGTTCACTTATAGGGAATTAATAACTAAAATTGGCAAGACCTCTCACATAACTTAAAAAGGAATTGAGATTTAGCCTTACCAATTGAAGCACCTATGAACCCCGTGTTCATTAGGACAACCACAACGTGGACCTTTTTACCTCGGGAAAGTAGGGTGATACGATCACACACCTAAATTGGGTTGGACTCAACAAGATAAGCGTTATCTTGGGACTAGGAGATGGGTTTAGTTGAAATCCGTCGACCGAGAGTTCTAGGAGTAGAATTAGTCAAAAGTTGACTTACCGTCTTTTACATAAAAGTTGCATGACATGTTCTTTTGTCTAAAATGCGGGTCTCGGAATCGCTTATATAATTTCGTGAGGGGTCATTATATGAGTGACTTTTTTAAATTGGTTATACAAGTAAAATTGATTAAAACAATGAATGTTAATATTTCCTAATTTTGTTGTAGTTATTCATAATTCGCAATGGCAAACAATAACAACACCGTTCAACTAGGAAAAGACTCATGGCTAAGGTCCGTTATGGACAAATGCATCTTAAAAGACTATGGAACTAATTTCGTCGAGTGGGAGCAAACGATCAAGAGTGCGGCGTTATCGGATAACGTTTTGCGCTACTTGACCGAGGCACCTCCCAATGAACCCGGCCCAAGAGCCACTAATGCGGCCAAAGCCGCCTATGAGGAATACCTTAAGGTAGCAAACGACGTCAAGATGGTCTTGATTTGGTCGATGTCCTCAAGCCTTAAGCAACAATACATCACCCTTGGAGCATATAAGATATTCCTCTAGGGTGACGTTGGCCTTTTCTCAATCACCCGAGATTCGCCAATACAATGCTATGACTCGGCTTTTTGAAGCCAAGCTAGAAAAGGGCCAAAAGGTTGGCCCACATGTGCTTAAGATGGTGGAACATGTTGACACTCTAGATCGTCTAGGGGTCAAGATTCCTAATAAGCTAGCGGTTGGCCGCATCCTTCACTCACTTCCTCCCAAGTTTGCCCAAGCTAGGGCAAACTATAACATGCATGGCATGGATAAGAGCTTTCACGAGCTCCATGCTCTCCTTACCCCAGTCGAAAGGGATATGGAAGCAAGTGGGAGTGAGCAAAAGGATGTTCTTACAATGAGATTGAAGAACTTGAAGCTAGGGGTTCAAAAGGGGAAGGGAAAAGCCAAAGCCCAATTTAAGAAGCAAGGAAAAGGAAAGGGCAAAGCTATTATGTATAGCAATGCCAAGGCTAAGGGTAAGAAACACGCCGAAGCCGAATGCTTTTATTGTAAAGGCAAGGGACATTGGAAACGCAATTGTCCCAAGTATTTGAAGGATAAGAAGGACGGATGTGTGACACCGTCAGGTATAAGCCTCTCTTCTCTCTATATGATAGATATTAACTATGCTTGCACTTCCACTTGGGTATTTGATACTGGATGTGGTTCTCACCTTTGTAATCACTTGCAGGGGCTGAAGGATGTGCGAGCACTAGCCAAGGGTGATGTGGACCTACGAATGGGGAATGGAGCAAGAGTTGCCGC
>JAIUZE010012654.1:0-10828 GCA_022085475.1 Heliosperma pusillum | reverse complement strand
TTTGCGACGGATATGTAATCCGTAGCAAAAACATACTTGCGACGCTTACTAGTTGCGACGGATTTGCGACGGATATTCCGTCGCAGTACATTTTCACATATGGCGCCCAACTTTTCACATGGCGGGAAAGTATGCGACGGAATTGCGACGGAATATCCGTCGCTTAATAAGATACTGCGACGGACTTGCGACAGATAGTCCGTCGCAGAGGTGAATAATTGACTGACAAATTGACCAAAGGTAGAGGACACGTGTTTTTTTCTGCGACGGAATCTCCGTTGCAATACCTTATTTTGCGACGGAATTGCGACGAAAAATCCGTCGCAAAGGTGAATAAATGACTGCCACGTCTTTTTTTCCTGCGACGGAAATTCCGTCGCAGGGTCTTTTAAATGATTAACCTCGCGTCTCTTCCTGCAACAGGAGTATGTGACCAAGCCAAGACACGAGCCATGACACGAGCTCAAGACAAGACAAAAACTCAAGACATGACTCAACATCAAAACAACAACATCCATTCAGACAACACCATGACCAGCTATGACAATGTTCTATTCAGTCCAAGCCACAACCACTTCAAGCCTGCTAAGACAACACCACCACAACCAGAACAAAGCCTAGCCATCCACTTCCCAAGACTCGGCCACAACAAAGCTCAGCCAACAGCCCAACAAACCCAACACAACAAAAACAGCCCCCAGCCAAAAACAGCCTATCACAGCCTTTCTAAACAAGGTCCATGGGGCCCCACACAATCAAACAAACCTAACCAACCCTCAAACCTATGTCTTGGGAAGGTCCTCTACAACTTTCCCCAGGACTTCCCTCCCCAGAAACAAACACACAAAGAGTTAGTTTAGGGACAACTTCAGACTGTCCAGATTTCAGCCTTTTTGCAGTAGTTAACATGTCACTATCAAACTTTCCTTTTATGATCAAACAAACTCGAGGGCCTTTTAGAGGGACCTTTGGAATCCATCCCACTTCAGTTGAGCTCAAGAATCAAGCTCAGAAGTCCACCCCTCCACCAGTTTCAACCCCAACAAACCCATTAAGGCAGATTGTCCTATTAGAATTACTTTTCTGCTTTATCTACTTTAGGTCAGTTTTCCTGCAAGTTTGTAGCTGTTATTTTGTTTCATGTTGTAAGCCTTTGTGGCCCTAGATATCTCCTAACGTCTGAGTTGTATCCTTGTTGCCTATATAATGCCTTTACCTAATGAAATGCAAATCAGATTTGAAGTAAAACATAAAACTGAAACCTTGTTTCTGTTGCATCTCTTGGCTGTGTGCTGGAGACAACTTCCTTTGCTTTGTGCTTGGAAGTGAGCTTGGGTCCTTAGCTGTGTGCTGGGATCAAAGTTCAACCCTCAATCATTGGCTTTGTGCTTTGGTTAAGGTCCTATCTTAGTTCTTTGTCAATTAATCCAAACAGAAACAGAGTATTTGCATAGTGTCTAAACCTCAATCAAACTGTCATTGTTTAGTTGTCTTTCTGAATAGTTTCAGTGCAAATTGGTTATCAGAGCTTTGGTTTGTGAGTTCATCTACCTAACTACATTAAAAACACAAAATACAACCATGAGTGAAGAGAGAATCACAGGTCTTGAAAACACAGTTCAAGATCTTGCCAGAACTGTAATGGAGGTATCTAGATCTGTCAATGAACTCCTTGAGGGCCAATAGAACAATAATACAAGGGGAGGCAGAGGTCGAGGAAGAGGAGCACCTTTCCCACAAGGTGGAGTAAGGAGGAGACAACCTGTAGATCAGTTTGAAATGTCAGATTCAGATGGCTCAGATCACAGCCTTCTCAGACACCAAGACAAAGATATCAAGGTAGAGATTCCTGACTTTCTAGGTAGCTTGAACCCTGATGATTTCTTAGATTGGCTAAGGTCTGTAGAAAGAGTCTTTGAGTTTAAAGGATACACTGATAGAAGGGCTTTTAAGGTTGCTATCATGAAACTAAAAGGCTATGCCTCACTGTGGTATGAAAACATGAAAACCTTGAGGGTTAGGGAAGGGAAAGAACCTGTAAAGTCATGGCTCAAACTGAAAAAGAAAATGAGAGCTAAGTTTGTCTCTAGGGACTACACTCAAGACATGTTCATTAAGCTTACTCACCTAAAGCAAGACAAAAGACCTTTAGAGTCCTACCTAAGAGACTTTGAACAACTCACTTTGCAATGTGAGGTTGTTGAGAAATCTGAACAAAAGATAGCAAGGTTCTTAGAGGGGTTGGATGAAAGGATAGCTAGTAAAGTCAGGCTACAAAACATATACTCCTTTGAGGAAGCTGTCAACTTGTCTTTAAGGGTAGAAAAATTGGGAAAAGGAAAGGCCAGTGCTTCTAAGACACCTTCCAGAACCCCCACCTTCAAACCTTTTGTAGGAGTTAAGATAGGAGAACCTGTGGTTCCTGTTAAGACTCCTTTCAACCTTGATAAAGGCAAGGCTGTTGAGGCAGGCCAAAGGAAGACTACCCCTATCAAAAAGTGTTTTCAATGTCAAGGGTATGGACATTTTGCTAGAGAATGTCCATCTAAAAGGGCTCTGAGTACCCTAGAAGTAATCCATTGGGGAGATGATGAAGTGTTGGTCTGTGATGAAGAGATGGAAGAGCCTGAGGTAGAGGCTAGTGAGGAGTTGATAGAGCCTGATGCAGGGTTAAGTTTGGTAGCATGGAGGGTAATGCATACTCAACCACAACCTTTGGAAGAGGACCAAAGACACCAGATCTTTAGGACCAGATGTACCATCAAGGGTAGAGTATGTAACCTCATTATTGATGGTGGAAGCTGCACTAATGTGGCCTCCAAAACACTGATAGACAAGCTAGCTCTACCCACCAAGGACCACCCCCTACCTTACAAGCTCAGATGGTTAAACAAAGGGGCTGAGATCAAGGTGGATAAACAATGTGTTGTACCTTTCTCAATTGGTAAAGGGTATGTGGATGAAAGCCTTTGTGATGTTCTGCCTATGGATGCATGTCACCTCTTACCTTGTAGGCCATGGGAGTTTGATAGGGATGCCATTCATCATGGGAGGGACAACACCTACACCTTTAAGTATGGTAAGAAGAAAATTACCCTGGCACCCTTACCACCTGCTTTAAAGATCAACCCAAACCCCATGAGTGAGGCTTCCAAGGAAGTCATGTTGATAAGTGAGTCAGAAATAGCACAAGAGCTAAGTGAGTTACAACCTGTGTACATATTACTTGCCAAAGAAACTGGGATGAGCATCATTGATATCCCTGAAGAGGTCAAGTCTATCCTAGAAGGTTATGGTGATGTCTTCCCTACTGAGCTCCCTAGTGGACTGCCACCACTTAGGGGAACAGAACACCACATTGACCTAGTGCCTGGAGCTATCTTACCCAACAAGCCAGCTTACAGGAGTGATCCTAAGGCTACACAAGAGCTCCAACTTCAAGTAGGTGAGCTGCTCAACAAGGGCTATGTTAGGGAATCCCTCACCCCTTGTGATGTGCCAGCCTTGCTTGTGCCAAAGAAGGATGGGACTTGGCGTATGTGCATTGACAGTAGGGCCATCAACAACATTACCATCAAGTATAGGTTCCCTATACCTAGACGTAATGATATTCTGGATGAGTTAAGTGGGGCTCAAGTATTCACCAAGATTGATCTGAGGCAAGGCTACCACCAAGTGAGGATAAGAGCAGGGGATGAATGGAAGAGAGCTTTCAAGACTAAACATGGGCTCTATGAATGGTTGGTGATGCCTTTTGGGTTGTCTAATTCCCCTAGCACCTTCATGAGGTTGATGACATAAGTCCTAAGACCTTACTTAGGCAAATGTGTAGTGGTTTACTTTGATGACATTCTTATTTACAGTTCAACTAAGGGAGAACATTTGCAACATCTGAAGTTGTTGTTTGAGGTCCTAAGAGAGAACAAGTTGTATGTCAAGCTAGAGAAGTGCACCTTCATGCAGCCTGAGGTTTACTTCCTTGGGTTCATCATCTCTAAGAAAGGAGTGGCAGTTGATCCTGAGAAAGTGCAAGCAATCAAGGAATGGCCCATTCCTCAAACTGTTACTGATGTTAGAAGTTTCCATGGGTTAGCATCTTTCTATAGGAGGTTCATACAAGGGTTTAGTTCAATCATGGCCCCTATTACTGAGTGCATGAAGAAGGGAGAGTTCAAGTGGAATGAGAAGGCTGAAAGGTCCTTCAATCTGATCAAAGAGCTATTGTGTAAGTCTCCAATATTGGTTCTACCAGACTTTAACAAACTCTTTGAGGTAGAGTGTGATGCCAGTGGTCTTGGCATAGGGGTTGTGCCTACTCAAGAAAAGAAACATGTGGCATACTTTAGTGAGAAGCTAAATGGGGCCAAGCTTAACTATTCCACATATGACAAGGAATTCTATGCCATTGTGAGGGCATTGAATCATTGGGGACACTACTTGAAGCCTAAGCCTTTTGTGCTTCATTCTGATCATGAGGCTCTCAAATACATCAATGGACAACAGAAACTCAACCCCAGGCATGCCAAATGGGTAGAGTTCTTGCAATCCTTCTCATTCTCCAGCAAGTATATAGAGGGTAAGAACAATGTTGTAGCTGATGCATTGTCTAGAAGATCTGTAATGTTGACCTTCATGGAGCAAAGGGTGTTGGGGTTTGAATTTATGAAAGAGCTCTATCAAGAAGACCCAGACTTCAAGCATGAATGGGAGGTACATCAAGAAGGGCAAGTCAAGAAAGGAAGCAAATACACAGCTCAAGAAGGGTACTTATTTTATGGGAACAAACTGTGTGTGCCTAAGGGACCTTATAGGGGATTACTGGTCAAAGAGGTTCACTCCAATGGCCTTGCTGGTCACTTTGGGGTACAGAAGACCTATGACATCTTACAAGATCAGTTCTATTGGCCTAAGATGCTCAGTGATGTGCAAGATGCCCTCAAAAGATGCAGATCTTGTCAACTAGCCAAGGCACATTTTCAAGCAGGCCCTTACACAACACTTCCAGTACCCAACAAGCCATGGGAAGACCTCAGTATGGATTTCATTGTAGCCTTACCTAGAACTCAAAGGGGAAAGGATTCAATCATGGTGGTTGTAGATAGATTTAGCAAGATGGCACATTTCATTGCTTGTAAGAAGACTGATGATGCCTTGGGGGTGGCTGAAATATACTTTAGAGAGGTTGTCAAGTTGCATGGGGTCCCTAGAAGCATTGTCTCAGATAGAGACACAAAGTTCATGAGCCATTTCTGGAGAACCTTGTGGAAGCTGTTGAAGACCAGGTTATTGTTTCGTACTTCTCACCATCCCCAAACTGATGGGCAGACAGAAGTCACTAACAGAACACTAGGGAAGATCTTAAGGAGCATTGTTTCTAAGTCATTGAAAGATTGGGAACTCAAGCTAGCACAAGCTGAGTTTGCCTTCAACAGAGCTCCCTCCAGCAGCACAGGTAAAAGTCCTTTTGAAACAGTTTATGGCACTAATCCTCTCATGCCTACAGACCTAGCACCAGTCAGAGGAAACAAGGCAAGCTATGATGCAAAGAAAAGAGTTGAGCAAATGATACAGATTCATGAGCAAGTCAAGAAGCAGATTGAAAGGTCCAATGAGTTGTACAAAGCTAGGTCCAAGGGGCCTAAGAAAGCAAGGGAATTCAAGGCAGGGGATCTTGTATGGTTGCATTTAAGAACAGAGAGATTTCCAGACAAGAGGAGAAACAAGCTCATGCCAAGAGCTGATGGACCATTTGAGATATTGGAGAAGATAGGCACAAATGCTTACAAGGTGGATCTACCAGGAAGCTATGGTGTACATGGTACTTTCAATGTTGTAGACCTGAGTCCCTACCATGGTGAATCAGATGATGAAGGTGAGGAAGATTTGAGGGCAAATCCTTTTCAAGAAAGGGAGGTTGCAACAGGAGTATGTGACCAAGCCAAGACACGAGCCATGACAAGAGCTCAAGACAAGACACAAACTCAAGACAAGACTCAACATCAAAACAACAACATCCATTCAGACAACACCATGACCAGCTATGACAATGTTCTATTCAGTCCAAGCCACAACCACTTCAAGCCTGCTAAGACAACACCACCACAACCAGAACAAAGCCTAGCCATCCACTTCCCAAGGCTAGGCCACAACAAAGCTCAGCCAACAGCCCAACAAACCCAACACAACAAAAACAGCCCCCAGCCAAAAACAGCCTATTACAGTCTTTCTAAACAAGGTCCATGGGGCCCCACACAATCAAACAAGCCTAACCAACCCTCAAAACTATGTCTTGGGAAGGTCCTCTACAACTTTCCCCAGGACTTCCCTCCCCAGAAACAAACACACAAAGAGTTAGCTTAGGGACAACTTCAGACTGTCCAGATTTCAGCCTTTTGCAGTAGTTAACATGTCACTATCAAACTCTCCTTTTATGATCAAACAAACTCGAGGGCCTTTTAGAAGGACCTTTGGCATCCATCCCACTTCAGTTGAGCTCAAGAATCAAGCTCAGAAGTCCACCCCTCCACCAGTTTCAACCCCAACAAACCCATTAAGACAGATTGTCCTATTAGAACTACTTTTCTGCTTTATCTACTTTATGTCAGTTTCCTGCAAGTTTGTAGCTGTTATTTTGTTTCATGTTGTAAGCCTTTGTGGCCCTAGATGTATCCTAACGTCTGAGATGTATCCTTACTGCCTATATAAGGCCTTCACCTAATGAAATACAAATCAGATTTGAAGTAAAACATAAAACTGAAACCTTGTTTCTGTTGCATCTCTTGGCTGTGTGCTTGAGACAACTTCCTTTGCTTTGTGCTTGGAAGTGAGCTTGGGTCCTTAGTTGTGTGCTAGGATCAAAGTTCAACCCTCAATCATTGGCTTTGTGCTTTGGTTAAGGTCCTATCATAGTTCTTTGTCAATTAATCCAAACAGAAACAGAGTATTTGCAAAGTGTCTAAACCTCAATCAAACTGTCATTGTTTAGTTGTCTTTCTGAATAGTTTCAGTGCACTTCCCCTTTACCGAAATCATTTTTATTAAACCTAAATCCCCAAATTGACGACGGCGACGACGACGACGACGACAACGACGACAACAACAACGACGACGACCACCACAAAGACCACCACGACGACCCACTAAGTTCTTCCCTCCTCTCTCTCAGGTCTCTCTCTCTTTCTTCTCTTATTTATGGTTTCATTTGTTTTGTTCCCTCCGGCCACCCACCGGACCACCGGCCGGACCACCCCCCTCCTTTTCCCCTTCCCTTGGTCACCCTTTCCCCTTCCCCTTTCCCCTGCCCCTGGCCGGACCCCGCTGCCACCACCGGACCACCCCCTCCTTTTCCCCTTCCCTTTCCCTTTCCCTTTCCCTTTCCCTTTCCCCTTTCCCCTGCCCCTGGCCGGACCACCCTCTGCCACCCACCGGACCACCCTTCATTCTTTCCCCTCATTGATGAGTATTCAAGTTGTGAATATGTTAGTAAGTTACTACCTTTTCCCAAATTTTGATTGAAGACGGATCGACCCGTCTTAAGTTTAAGACGGATTAAATCTTCCTCATAAAGGGCAAATAAAGTGTAAGTGGGTTATCTCCTCACTTATCTCCTCACTTATCTCCTCACTTAAGTTTAAGACGGATTAAATCCCCCTGCCGCCGCCCCCACCCCACTGCCACCCTCCCTCCTTTGAATTGTTGTAATTATTAATATAGATAATTATTATTACTCCCTCCGTCCCGGTCATTTGTCGTGCTTTACTTTTGTCACAATTCTTAAGGAAATGTTGTTCATATATGATAGACTTAGTACCCGTTCAAGAATTACGCATTAGGTGTAATTCTTGAATAGTCCCCGTTTTGGGACTGTCTTTGAATCTTTAATTCCATTTAGGTGGTAAATACTAATCATTTTTTTAATTGTTATTTGACGATTAAGTTTGGTTGACAGTTCCTTTAATGTTCTCTGAATACATATGGAGAGTGACAAGTCAGTCAACATTGTGTATTTGGAGAACTGTAGGGAATTGCTGCCGAATTTTCGTCTCATAACAATTAATTAAATGATTAGTATTTACTAATGGTATGAAAGATTCAAAGATGGGTTTAGGTTGGAGAGATAAGGACCCCATGAACTCGAATATTATTTTTTTTTTGCAGGTGGAAGATGTTGTTGTTGTTGTTATTGTTGTTGTTGTTGTTGTTGTTGTTGTTGTTGGAGGTTGGAGGTTGGAGGTTGGAGGTTGTTTGTTGTTTGTTGTTTGTTGTTTGTTGTTTGTTGTTTGTTGTTTGTTGTTTGTTGTTTGTTGTTTGTTGTTTGTTGTTTGTTGTTTGTTGTTGTTGTTGTTGTTGTTGTTGTTGTTGTTGTTGTTGTTGTTGTTGTTGTTGTTGTTGTTGTTGTTGTGTAATAGGATGTTGTGTATTAGTAGTTATTGACTTATTGTTGTTATTGTTGCTATTAGTAAACTTTTAGTTCTTGTTGTTATTGTTTTGAATATTTATTTAAGTCGATAATAATAATTATAAACGTGTATGTAGATTTGAAATGAAAAGAGTACAACGGGCATGGATGTATGAAAGATTGGATTGTAATAAAAAATTAAGGCAGGAGTTTGTAATGGGCGTTAATGAATTCATTAATTATGTTAAGAATCAAGAAGATTACGGTAGATGTAAGGAAATTAGGTGCCCATGTGTAAAGTGCAGAAATCGCAAATTTTTAGTCGAACAAGAAGTACGAAAACACCTAGGGCTTTGGGGCTTTTGCGATGACTATTATGATTGGGTGTGCCATGGTGAAAATTTTCCCGTTGAGGAGAGGTCTGACAATCCCTATAGGGATATGGTGGAGGATGCGTTGCGCGACAACATTAATGAAATGATAATGGAAAATGTTGACGCCGAAGTGGTTGATGAATCTCCAAATCCTAATGTACTAGCCTTTTTCAAAATGTTGGAACATGCCAATAAACCGGTGTATGAGGGGAGTCGTATCTCTCTGTTGCAGTCAGCTTCCCGGTTGGTAACTTTGAAATGTGAATACAAGTTACCCCACAAATGTGTAGATGGTATCGCGTCATTTATAGGGGACATTATTCCTGAAAATCATGTTATGACGCGTAACTTCTATGAAACCAAAAATATTCTTAAAGCTCTTCAACTGCCTTATGAAAAGATAGATGCGTGTGAAATAGGATGTATGTTGTTTTGGGATGATGATAGTCTTCTCGATAAGTGTAGAAAATGTGGTAAAGATCGATATAAAAAACAAAAGAATGCAAATGGCAAAAGGGTTGGGAAAAATATTTTACTTATTTCCCAATAGGACCGCGTTTGCAACGACTTTATGCCACAAAACTAATTGCGGCAGAGATGCGGTGGCATCATGAAAATCCACGTGTCAGCGGGATAATGTCTCATCCAAGTGACGGCGAGGCTTGGAAACATTTTGATCGCATTCATCCTTCTTTTGCAAGTGAGCCTCGAAATGTTCGACTTGGTCTTTGTACTGATGGTTTTGCACCTTTCGGTCAATACGGAAAGTCGTACTCCTGCTGGCCGGTAATGCTAACTCCATACAATTTACCACCCTGGCTATGTATGAAAAGACAGTTTATGTTTCTATCATTACTTATACCCGGTCCGAACAGTCCCAAAAAATTTCTTGCCGTTTATTTACAACCGTTAATTCGCGAGTTGAAGCAGTTGTGGGAGACAGGGTTGTACACATACGACGTCTCTAGAAAGCAGAACTTTGATCTTAGAGTCGTACTATTATGGACTATCAATGACTTTCCTGCTTACGGCATGTTATCGGGTTGGTCAACTGCTGGTGAACATGCGTGTCCATATTGTATGGAGAAGGCGACTAAGTCGTTTTGGCTTTATAAAAGTAAAAAATGGAGTTGGTTTGATTGTCATAGACAGTTTTTACAACCTGATCATGTTTTCCGCAAAGATAAAGTTAATTTTCGAAAAGGACGAGTTGAGAAAGATTTTGCTGCTACGAGATTAACGGGTGAAGAAGTGTGGGATGGTGTGAAGCATTTTCCCAAAGTTGTGGATGCAAGTAAAGCTGAATTGGACTCGTTAAAAGTTTCTCGAGTTGGGTGGTGGAAACAAAGCATTTTTTGGGAACTTCCTTATTGGAGAACACTATTAATTCGTCATAACCTTGATGTAATGCATATCGAGAAAAACTTTTTCGAGCAACTGATTCACACGGTGATGAATGTGAAAAAAAGACAAAGTTTACCCCACAAGCACAAGAGGACATGTTGACCGTTTGTTCTAAACAGCGAAAAATGGATTCATTCATTTTGAATAAAGAACAAAAGAAGGTGTTGTGTGATTGGATATCCAATTTGAGATTTCCGGACGGTTATGCTTCAGATCTGAGAAGATGTGTTGATAAACACGAGTTGAAACTACATGGATTGAAAAGTCATGATTGTCACGTGTTTATGGAACGTTTACTTCCAGTGGCTTTAAGGCACCTTCTTCCGAAAAGTACCCAATTTTTCTAGTAAAAATATTTACTAACACTTTTCAGCAGACTTAAGTTTTTAAAATGGAATTTATTGTTTCGAGTCGTATTTTGAAATTCCGCGTTCGTATTTGGAATTTCTGAGAGATTTCATGAAAAGACCGTTTTTAGTCATCTTTGACTTTTCTTGACTTTGAAGTCGTCTTTGACTTTTTCTTGACTTTTTAAAAGTCGTCATTGACTTTTCTTGACTTTTAAGTCGTCATTTACTTTTCTTGACTTTTAAGTCATCTTGAATTTTCTTGAGTTTTATAAGTCGACTTTGACTTTCGTGACTTCTCCGAC
>JAIUZE010012652.1:0-15660 GCA_022085475.1 Heliosperma pusillum | reverse complement strand
ACAACATTAAAGTCTCCCATCAAGAGCCAACAGTCAACAGACTGCTTTAGATTGATAAGATCATCTCAAAGGACCTGCCTCTCCTTAACATCATTACTAGGATAAATGATAGTAAGGTAGAAAGCAGTATTAGTAGCATGATGAGTAACTCTACAATGAACAAACTGAGCATGGATGACCTGACAGTCTATGGTAACAGTGTCAGGTTTCCAGACAACCCAAATCCTCCCATTATAGTAATGAGTGTAGTTACAAATAACTTTGTAATCTTTAAATCTGTTCTTAATAATGTTCTTAGATTTATTCTCTTTAATCCTAGTTTCAAGTAACCCAAGGATATCCACCTTATTATCAGCCAGAAAATGAAGAACTTCCTGCTGCTTAAGAGGGTCATTACCCCCTCTTATGTTCCAAGTGGAGATCTTCATTTACCTCTATCAGGAAGAAGAGTCCCCACTGAGTTATGTTGCATAATTACTGCAGTCAGATCAGGAGACTGACTCAGAGAAAGGTCAGGGGATAGCCCTCTTGATGCGTGTATTTTATATAGACTTTCTAGTTCATATATGCACGCATTTCTATGTCATTTAAGTGATATTATATCGCTATATGCCCCTATTTGGCTACTTTGTACTTTCATTACCATTTTGTAGGTACAAACTGTGTAGTAGCGGAAACCGAGCCAAAACAGTCCACTTTGCATGCATTTAGGAGAATGGAAGGAACGGAACAGAAGCTCTTGCATGGGAAAGCGTGAAACCGCTCGCATTCAAGTCCAAAGCCATGTCCAACACTGCACGATAGGCCAAAAGACCTCGATCGATTATATATTTGGTCGATCGAGGAGAGTTGAAGAGAAAAGTTGCTCGATCGAGCTGTCCTGTGCTCGATCGAGTGGTAGCTGCTGAAAAGTTGCTCGATCGAGTAGAATTGTTACTCGATCGAGTGATTTCCTCCAATTAAGTCCTCGATCGAGTGGTTATTTCCCTCGATCAAGTAGAATCTATTATGGGCCTTAAGTCCATAGCTTAATTAGGGTTTAAGAGTCGTGTTTTGCATTATATAAACTCTTATTTACGTCATTAATTCAGATCGGGAGTCATTAGGACTCATAACCATTAGGGTTCAGAATCATTAGCATTAATCTTCCATTAGTTTCTGAACTTTTAATCTTTGGTTTTCATTCGGGTTTATTCGACGTGGATTGTTCTTTACGCCGGATTGCTAAGATTGTAAACTACTTTTCTCTCTTTTATTCTTAATCCTTATTTTAGTCTTAATCACTGTTTACTCTTCTTAACTACTGCGTTGTTATTGTTCATGCTTGTTAATTGCGATTTTATTATGTCTATCGTCATATGTCTAATCGTCTTAGTTAGCATCGTTAATAACATGAGTAGCTAATTTTCTTGTATGTTGGGATGAGGGAAACTGTAGTAGAGGCATGTTAGGATAGATTATTTTAGTTAGTCTTGAATATGAGAATCAGTCTAAGCAATTTAATTGAGGTTTAGTCGAATGAGTGCACGCAGGAGACTAGGCTAGGTAGTTAACCCCGACCTGGATCGAGAGATTGGAAGGGAAGGCTTGCTTAGAATTGATAGGTGACTCCTAAGATGACGAGAGTTAATTAGGAGAATCCCTAGGGTGGTTTGAGACCAAGAGGAGAAAACCATTGCCCTTCTCATTAATAGATTGACTGACTTAGTTGACCCGTAGATGCCGATACTGCAGTAGACCGAATCCTAGCATATTTCTCTTTCTCTGATTTATTCCATACTTATTTCTTCCTTTATTTCTCTTCCCTTTAATCTTATTTAGTGTAGTTAAAACCTTTTTCAAAACCCCCCAGATTGTTACTTGCAGATTTAGATTTCAGTTAATTAGTTTCCTCCCTGTGGAGATCGGCCCTATTTCCGCTATCTTCTTAGTTAGTAGACTTAGGTTTTATTTTTGGTGTATAACGATCACATCACCTCTCTTCAAGGCTATTTGAGGATCTATCCCCTCCCCTACCTTGACACATTCTTGATGCTTTACAGATGGTTGAGGAGGGTCATGAGCAGGCACATCAATACCTAAAGAACCCTCTTCATTACCTACTGAGGTACCACCTAGTGACAAGGATTCAGAAGGTAAGATATCCTTCAACTTTCCATCAGGTAAACATTCTTCCTAGTCCATTAAAGAAGCAAAACTATTGGTGATGTAAAATAAATCACACTATTTTACTTTTTCAGAGATAATGTTGCAGCGGAAATAAAATAATATAAAAAGATATGGATTAGTTGTGGAATCTCACAAGAATAACAACTAAAACTTGAATTAGACAAGTAATCTCGCAAGACAACTCGAATAATTCGGATATGATGTGCTCTAACTCTCCTCCCTCGCAAGGAATTCGACCTAGCCACGAATAATACTCAACCTCGCAAGGAAGAATATGGATTAATTCACTCTCGCAAGAACGAACTAACAAACTTAAAGCTCGCAAGCAATAAGAATAAACAAGAAACTCTTGTATTAAACTCTCAAATTGTGTATCTATTAAAATGCATAAGACTCCTTATTTATACTACTACTAATTACCATAAACTAACTAGATAGAAATTAGGAAATAGTGTGAACACTACCTTATTATTTAATAAGATCACCACACTACTTTTATTCAAATTAGAAAAATAATAACAAAACTCTATTTAGGAAAGTAAACTTGAGAACAATTTAAGTCAAGCTTCCATATTGCATAAATTTTGAATGTCACGTTCAATTTGCGTCACCCGCGTATAATCTGGACAGCTCAACTTAAAACGATCATAACTCCTTCGTTACATAACCAAATAAAGCGTGTGACCACTTGTTGGAAAGCTAACATCATGTACTTTCATATCCAAGTGAAATCACGTCAAAATTAGCTATATATTTTGATATATTTAGCTCTAAATTCAAGGGAACGAATCTGAAATCTCAAGAGTGACTCAAACTTGCATTTGTGAACATATATCCATGTCCCTCATGTATCATTCTCCCCTTCTTCAAAAAAGAATCGTCTCGATTCTTGGACCTAGAACCTCCTGGATCAAATACATATGATGTAGCAAATGAGAAGATATTTTGATTAAAGTAAGCACCATAATACTGCTTTAGCTCATCATCCTCAATATAATCTTCATGCTTATTCATCTTATTTGATTTGTAGTTGCAACCAGAATCATAAGCGAAAATCCTCTTGTACAATATTTTCTTGTGCTTTCTTTTCTCGTGCCTCCCTCTATTGTGTCTTCCATCCCACCACCTTCCATGCACAATTGTAGCACAATCCAAACAATTGATGCTCGAAATAACAAGTATATCACGAGCTTCCATAACAATAGACTTTAATAAGAAAGAACGTTGATAAATCTCACCATATAAATTCTTATCAATGTATTTATCAAGTGGCGATTGATAATTATTCTTGAAATCAAATTCATAATGAGTAATCCCTTGTTTACGAGGTTCTTCATAATAAGGTATATCATTAGTATCAATCTCATCTTCAAGAATAAAATTAACTTGTATGTGTAATTTGGGAACCACCACTTCTTCTTCAAATTCTTCGTCAAAAATAGTCGGTAAGTTAGGATCAAATAATGAAGTACCTTCTATTCGAGATTCATCTTCAGAAGAAAATAGTTTATGATAAGTGAATATTTGTATGGTTTTAACCCCCAATTTAGCTCGGTTTTGTATGTCATTTGTGCTTTGTTAAGCCACTTTATGAGCTAATATCGTCTTCTAGGCGAATTCCAATGTTCTAACATGTTTTGTAGGGAAAGTGACGTTTCTACGCCCTTTTTCTATATTCCCGAGCATTTGCCTAGAACCCGACGATTTGAAGAAGCAAGCTTGACCAAGTGAAAGGCATTTCAAGAAGGTTCACAAATTCGAAAGAGAGAATAAGCAAAGACAGTTTCGTAGTTGTCGGAAGATCAATTAATTAGGCGGAAGAATTCATCGCTTTACATCAAACCCTATCAATAAACCCGACTCAAGAGGTCAAGGGGGATGTTGGAAGTCAAGTCATAAGCAAGGGGAGATGAAACGACGGTCAAAGGACCTGGGATACAACTTACCCGATCGGGTAAGTGGTGTACCCGATCGGGTAAATGTGCTGCTTTGAGAAAACGGCGTCTTCTTCCTACTTTTGTCCTATGTGTTTAATGCCCGACCTCTTCTCCACGAAACCCTAATACTATAAATAGATGCTCTAGCCTCTCATCTCAACACACCTTTCTTACAATCCTCTTCTCTTCTCTTCTTACATTTCTCCTTAGATTAGGAGGAGGGGGAACTAGTCTCTCTTCTCTCATTTTCTTCTTCTTTAGTCTTTAGTTCTTAGTTTATTTCTGTCCTTTTCATATCAAAACATTAGCTTAGATCAATAAGAATTTCATCCTTGTAATCTCCTTTGTGTGGTTCAAGCGTTGTAATTGGTGGATCGTTTATTATGTGCAAGGATTTTCTATTATTGTTATCATTATCGTCATTGATCGTCATATAGGTATTTCTGTTTTATCCCTTGTTTAATGTTCTTATTGTTTTCTATTTGATTGTTATTATCTTTACATATTGTCTTAGATTCATTTTAGTGTTGTTATAATTGTAATTTCATTTCCTAGATTGTCAATTAGCGTCGTTATTATCGCCATATAAAGAATCAAATAAACATGTCAATCCTAGTTTTCATTGTTAATATCATCTTAGATTTAGATATTATCATGAGTGAGTAGTCACCTTTCTAGGGTGTAGGGTAGCTATGTTAGATTGATTAAAAGATGTTAATTGGATAAAAGAAATTGTGCCTTTAAAACGTTGTGTCTATGCATGTTTGGATTGTAACGATAGTTAACGATTTCTGGCCGGAAATCATCGACTAGTATGGAATTCTTTTCCAAGGTAGACATACGAGAATTGAATAGACAAACCATGACATGGTAGATTAAGACCTAGTAAATCGCCTAAAAAGCTAGCTAGACCATCTGATCTATGATTGTAATGTACACATCATTCTTACGAACTCACAATGAATTATTTGCATTTTCCAAATCCAATTTCATCAATATGTCAATCTACATGTGTGAACCTATTTCCCTAGATGCTTTTCATTACTTGCTTTATTGTTTTCATTTGTTTTTATTTTGTTTTCATTTATGCTTTATATTAGTTTAGATATCAAAATCCCAAAACCTAGAAAATCATTAGATAAAACCCAATTGCAAAAAAATTCACATTCTATAGGAAACACCATCTCCCTGAGGATCGACCCCTACTTCCCTAATTACATTAATTTGTTATTAGCCTAGTCTGGGTAATTTATCTTTGTATCGGGCTCGCGACAAGGACCGATCAAATTTTGGCGCCAATGCCGGGGAGCACGGTTTAGTTTTCCTTTTTCTTGTGATTTTTATCGCAATTAGTTTTATCTAGTCTTTAGGGACCCAAATTCCTTTAGACCTCTATTGATTTTTCATCTTAGCTTTCAATCTTATGCCCAGATCTTCTAGACTAGGGACCCCTATCTTTTTAGACCCCGACCTAGAAAGAACTTTGCGTAGGAGAAAAAAGCTAGTCAACGAAATTTCAAAAGCTTCTGATACTTTAAGTTTAGATCGTATTCGTGAGAAATACTCGGATATTCTAATCCTGAAGGAGAAGAAGATCCATTCTCATCTCCATTCTCAAAAACCAATCGAATTTCAGACAACAGTCCATCTTTATCTTCATAAAAATGGTTCGACTTTCAGACCATTCCAAACCCACCGCTGAAACACTTCCAAGGGGTATTGCTACACCCCAAATCGAAGCCCAAAACTTTGAAATCAAACCTGCCTTCATTAACCTTATAGAAAGAAGCCAATTTAGTGGCAATGCCACAGGAGATCCCAACCTTCACATCCAAAACTTCTGTGACTATTGCTCCACTATTCGACAAACTGGAGTCACCCAAGGGCAAATTAGAGAGATGCTCTTCTCATTTTCTTTGAGGGGTAAGGCAAAGTTGTGGATACATAGCCTTGATAAGGTTACATTAGGTATAACCGATTGGGAGAGTTTAGCTCTTGCCTTTTACCAAAAGTACTTCCCCCCAGAAAAGACCGCTTTGTTGAGAAGTCAAATCACTGGTTTCCAACAAGGGGATGATGAGAGCCTATATGAAGCCTAGGAGAGGTACAAGGATTTACAAAGAGAGTGTCCTCATCATGGGTTAGATTCATGGTTCCTTGCCATCACATTCTATAATGGGTGCTATATAGAGTCCCGTCGAATCCTGGATTCTGCTAACAATGGAAGATTTGATCAAATCAATGTTGAAAATGCTCACACTACCATTGAATCCATGGCAATTCACGATTCTCAATATAGAAATTCCCAATCCATACCATCGAAATCTGAGCAAGAGGACCCCACTTTGACACTTTTACAAGCTCAAGTAGCCCTTCTCACACAAAAGCTAGAACAAATTCAATCCTTTACATCTCGACAGAGTGACAATGGTGTAAGTAAAATTGAAGCCATGCTTCTGCAATTGGCTCAAAGGCAAGACACCATGATAGCTCAATTCTAAGAGAGCGATCAAGCTAAGGACGCCGCCATCAAATTGTTGGAAGCTAAAATTTCCCAATATGCCTCTTCTAATACCCACCAAGAGCACGGGCAGCTGCCTTCACAATGTTACCAACCTCACGAAACTGTAAATGCCATTTCCTCAAGAAGTGGTAAGCATAATGATGAGCCCGTGGTTGTTAATATTAAAGCTGAGGTGCCCATGTCAAAAGGGAAAGAGTCCGAGATCCCTATTGAGATCAAGGTCCCATTTCCCCAAAGATTAGCCAAGCACAAGGAGGAGGCAAAGTATGGTAAGTTCCTTGACGTCGTGAAGAACTTAAAGGTAACAGTCCCTTTCATTGAATTGCTTTCCCAAGTTCCTTCTTATTCCAAGTTTATGAAGGAAGTCCTCAAAAAGAAGAGATCCTTCAATGAGATGAAGACCGTAGCTTTCACTGAAGAGTGTAGTGCACTCTTGCAAAATAAGTCTCCACCAAAACTCAAGGACCCTGGTAGTTATTCCATCCCTTGCACTATAGGCACATACACCATTGATAAGGCCCTTTGCGACCTAGGTGCTAGTGTAAGTGTCATGCCCTTTTCTATGTTTGAAAAAATTAACATGGGTGCTTTGAAATGCACTAATATTACTTTGCAAATGGCGGACCGTTCTCTAAAACAACCTATGGGTGTTTTAGAAGATGTGCCCGTCAAAGTTGGTAAGTTTTTCATTCCCGTTGACTTTCTAGTACTTGACATGGCCGAGGACTCTCGAATCCCAATCATTTTGGGAAGACCCTTTTTGCACACCACTGGTGCAGTTTTAGATGTCAAGAATGGGAAGGTGACATTAGAGATAGGAGATGACAAGGTGACCTTTAGTAAAAACTCCACCGTTAGGAGTCCTGTGCTAGAAGACTCATGTTATGTGCTTAATGTTGATGACTCTTCTATTGTTTCTTCTATGCCTCGATCCTTACTGACGGATCCGTTGGAGGGACAGGTTAGTGTTGATTCTCTTGCAGGTGAGCATACTAAAAGCAATACTGCTAAAAGTGCTAGAAGAGGCTATTCTCGGAAAAGCTTGGAATGGATGGAGAATGTAAAGAACGCTGTGAAGATGAGTTTGGATGATAGTGAGCTTAAAGATAAAGGATGATTTCGAAGAAAGAAATGAAGTCTAGCAAGACTTTTAAATTGCGCTTCTCGGGAGGCAACCCGTGTTCCTTTTCTTTTTGCATTTTTATTTTTGTATTCCCTTTTTCGTTGTTAGGATTTATTTTGCAGATGAAAGAGTTTTTGAAGAATTTATAAAGACCTTCCTTGTCAAGTCCAAAAGACTAGCTTGGGGGAGTCCGCGCTGACTAGTAAGCTTCACTCTTCTTTCATTTTTCCTTTTCCCCATTAAGCATCTCATTGAATATTTTGTCTTTGTGCTCACATTGAGGACAATGTGATGTTTAGCTTGGGGGAGGGATTGCATTTTCCCATTCTGCATTTTAGTTGATCATTTTTCAAATTTTGAATAAAAGAAAGAGAAGATTTTTGAGAAAATTTAAAAATTTCTGAACATAATTGAATGCTTTTCATGCTTTGCTTGCTTGTTTACTATGCTATCATGTTACATTTCCCAAACTTAGAGCTTTCAAAAGATAATGATTCAATATTCATTGAATTGTGCATACATGGGGAAGTCTGGTACACAGTAGGCATGGAATGAATCTATAGATGAGTACGCTTGATCTTGACATTTGGCAAGTTACATATATTGTAAGGTAGAACCTCCTTAGACTGGTACATCTATACCCAGTCTCATTTAGGTGTGTGTAGTTCTCCTTGTGATATGTGTCATGTCAAAACGCATAAGTATGGTTCTTATTTCATTCCTATAAGCATTGGATTCATGATTCACTAAGATTTGAAGCCTTTTCACTTTGAATTACATCTCAAAATTAGCCCCTTCATACAAATGTTTCACAAGATAATAGCTACATATAAAAACTGCCTACCTTTTGAGCTAGTAGCTAGACTATGGTGTATGTGGGTGCACTTTTGAGAAGATTTGTTCTTATATGACAAAGTGATTTTGGGAGAACGAAAATGTACAAGAAGTGATATTATGTTCAGAAAAGAAAAAAATGAATGAAATAGAAAAAGAAAAGAAAAAAAAATGAAATAGAAAAAGAAAAGAAAAAAAAAATGAAATAGAAAAAGAAAAGAAAAGAAAAGAAAAGAAAAGAAATGGAAGAAATGGAAAAAAATGAAAAAGTCGGAAAACGAAAAAAAAAGAAAGAAAAAGAAATAAAAGAAGAAGTTGTGAGTATCTCCTAAGAAATGTCAAGTCAATATTCAGAAGGAGTTTACCCTTGTGTTTCGTGTGTAATAATCGTTTTTCGTCTTCTGGGAAGTTGATCGAAAGTTTGGATTGAGTATTCATTTATCATTGGTCAGTTGCTAGCTCAATCTAAACTTCACATGACCATAACTGTTTGTCCACCTTTCACCCATTTCCCAAAGCCTTCTTCATTACTTTTTCGGCTTCTTTTCTATGTGCATTGTGATCTTTGACTTGTGTTTTGAATTGTTTACCATATTAGATGCAGGACAATTTCATAAGTCGTAGATAGGTGAGTGTCTCAAAACAGTACACAATAAAGAAATCACCTTTTACATACAATGAGTGTTCGAGTGTGCCGTGAGAGTCCACCTGTCAAAAGATCATGCAAGAGCCGAAAATCTCTAGTGAAATTCTTTGTGCTACGCCGTTATGTAAATCTCAGCCATGTTTATGTATCATTTTTGCCCACGTTGCTTTTGGGTTATGATTCATTATGTTTCCAAAGCTTTATGTTGAGATTTGTTTCTTGATGGTGTAGTAGCCAACGCTTGCAACCTTGTCCTGGTATTGTTTGTTATGTTAGCTTGAGGACAAGCAAAGGTTTAGCTTGGGGGAGTTTGATAAGTGAATATTTGTATGGTTTTAACCCCAATTTAGCTCGGTTTTGTATGTCATTTGTGCTTTGTTAAGCCACTTTATGAGCTAATATCGTCTTCTAGGCGAATTCCTATGTTCTAACATGTTTTGTAGGGAAAGTGACGTTTCTACCCCCTTTTTCTATATTCCCGAGCATTTGCCTAGAACCCGACGATTCGAAGAAGCAAGCTTGACCAAGTGAAAGGCATTTCAAGAAGGTTCACTAAATTCGAAAGAGAGAAGAAGCAAAGACAGTTTCGTAGTTCTCGGAAGATCAATCAATTAGGCGAAAGCAATCATCGCTTTACATCAAACCCTATCAACAAACCCGACTCAAGAGATCAAGGGGGATGTTGGAAGTCAAGTCATAAGCAAGGGGTGATGAAACGACGGTCAAAGGACCTGGGATACAACTTACCCGATCGGGTAAGTGGTGTACCCGATCGGGTAAGTGGTTTACCCGATCGGGTAAGTGTGCTGCTTCGAGAAAACGGCGTCTTCTTCCTACTTTTGTCCTATGTGTTTAATGCCCGACCTCTTCTCAACGAAACCCTAATACTATAAATAGATGCTCTAGCCCTCATATCATATCACCCACCTCTTCATACTTCTCTTCTCTTCTCTTCTTACATTTCTCCTTAGATTAGGAGGAGGGGGAACTAGCCTCCCTTCTCTCATTTCCTTCTTCTTTAGTCTTTAGTTCTTAGTTTATTTCTATCCATTTCACATCAAAATCTTAGATTAGATTAATAAGAGTTTCAATCTTTGTAGTCTACTTTGTTGGGTACAAGTGTTGTAATTCAAGGATCGTTTATTATGTGCACGGATTTTCTATTATTGTTATCATTATCGTCATTGATCGTCATATAGGTATTTCTGTTTTATCCCTTGTTTAATGTCCTTTATTATTTTCTATTTGATTGTTATTTTCCATACATATTGTCTTAGATTCATTTTAGTGTTGTTATAATTGCAATTTCATTTATTAGATTATCAATTAGCGTCGTTATTATCGCCATATAAAGAGTCAAAATCAAATAAACATGTCTATCCTAGTTTTCATTGTTAATATCATCTTAGATTTAGATATCGTCATGAGTAACTAGTCACCTTTCTAGGGTGTAGGGTAGCCATGTTAGATTGATTAAAAGATGATAATTGGATAAAAGAATTTGTGCCTTTAAAACGTTGTGTCTATGCATGTTTGGATTGTAATGATAGTTAGCGACTTCTGGCCGGAAATCATCAACTAAAATGGAATTCTTTTCCAAGGTAGACATACGAGAATTGAATAGACAAAGCATGACATGGTAGATTAAGACCTAGTAAATCGCCTAAAAAGCCTGCTAGACCATCTGATCTATGATTGTAATGAACACAACATTCTTACGAACTCATAATGAATTATTTGCATGTTCCAAATCCAATTTCATTAATATGTCAATCTACATGTGTGAACCTATTTCCCGAGATGCTTTTCATTACTTGCTTTATAGTTTTCATTTGTTTTTATTTTGTTTTCATTTATGCTTTATATTAGTTTAGATATCAAAATCCCAAAACCCATATTTTCATTAGATAAAACCCAATTGCGAGACATTTCACATCTTATAGAAAACACCATCTCCCTAAGGATCGACCCCTACTTCCCTAATTACATTAATTTGTTATTAGCCTAGTCTGGGTAATTTATCTTTGTATTGGGCTTGCGACAGGCCTAGTCTGAGGATAAAACCGAATTTTGCTTCTTTGAGCACAAGTAATTATGCATGGTCCAACAAACGTGGCAAATCCACAGGTACTTTTTCTATCTAAAGAACATCCTGCATAATCTGCATCTGAATATCCTACTAGATCGAAATTACAGTCAAGTAGATACCACAATTATAAATTAGATGTACCAATTAAATATCTCAAGATACGTTTAACTTCAATTATATGTGACTCTTTAGGACATGATTGAAATCTAGCACAGACACATACGCTGAACATAATGTCAGGTCTACTTGCAGTTAAATATAATAGAGAACTAATCATACCTCGATATGTAGTCTCATCGACACACTTACCATTTTTGTCTAAGGTCAACTTTTTATCAGTTACCATAGGTGTGTCCATTGGATGAGCGTTTTCCATACCAAATATTCTGATTAGCTCCTTGACATATTTTTGTTGGTGAATCTTTGTTCCTTCCTTAGTTTGTTGAATTTGCAATCCTAGGAAGAATTTTAATTCTCCGATCATGCTCATTTCAAATTCTGAGGTCATTACATCTGAAAAGTACTTGCACAATTTATTGTTAGTAGAACCAAAAATAATATCGTTTGCATAAATTTGAGCAACAAGTAAATAAGAACCCTCGGATTTTAGAAATAGGGTTTTGTCGACAGATCCTCTTTTAAAATTGTTTTGTAATAAAAATTTGGACAATCTGTCGTACCTAGCCCTAGGCGCTTGTTTCAAACCATATAAAGCTTTATCGAGTTTAAAAACATGGTTTTAATTTGCTATTCGAAAATCCGGGAGGTTGTTCAACAAAAACCTCTTCTTCCAAATAACCGTTAAGAAATGCAGTCTTAACGTCCATTTGGAACAGTTTCATTCCTTTATGAGCTGCGAAGGCGATGAGCAAGCGAATAGCTTCAAGTCTTGCTACAGGTGCAAATGTCTCGTCATAATCAATCCCTTCTTGTTGATTATAACCTTGAACGACCAATCGAGCCTTATTATGAACTATAAGTCCTGAGTCATCCAATTTATTTCTGAATACCCATCGAGTACCAATCACAGTTCGATTAGAAGGTCGTGGCACAAGGTGCCAAACTTTATTACGTTCAAACTGTTGAAGCTCCTCTTGCATTGCTACAATCCAATCAGATTCTGCAAGTGCTTCTTTGATGTTGGTAGGTGATGCGTGTATTTTATATAGAAGTTCTAGTCCATTTATGCACGCATTTATATGTCATTTAGGTGATGTTATGTCACTATATTCCCCTATTTGGCTACTTTGTACTTTCATTACTATATTTTAGGTACAAGCTGCATAGTAGCAGAAACCAAGCCGAAACAGTCCACTTTGCATGCATTTAGGAGAATGGAAGGAACTGAAAGTCCTAGACCTCTAATTCTAATCCTCTAATTAGTTCATTAAATTACATTAACTTAATGATTTAGGATCTAGTTATCATGCATGCAAATATAAAAGCATAAATATAAAGATAAGACGAAATTTCCTTACAATGAGAAATTTTTTCGGTCAAAATGGGCACAATAAGAAACTCTTTTCTTATTGTTCTTGAGCATGAAACTAGTGGATGATCCTCCAAAAAATAACCTCCAAAGTAGAAGGTGTCCTTCTTGTTGCACCCAAGAATCAACCCAAATAATCTCTACTATTATGGTACTAGATCATGAGAAGAGATTTCACTTTTTACTAAAATAAATAATATTACTACTCTAGTAATATAGATGAATATTAGTGTATTGAGAGTTAAAGAGATGAAGCATGAATTAAAAGCATGAGCAAGAAACAAGAACAACTCTTGTTGATTTTCTTGTGCAATCTCACGGCACAACTACATGCAAATGGGTATATATTGTTGGAGTAAATGTCCTCAACAATAGTGCAATCACATAATTAAATCTCAATAATAAGAATACAAAGGGATGATGAATATTATAGTCAACTGGTCAACATAAATCGGTAACGATTGGCTCAATTGAGTTTGACGTTACTGTCGTATGACAGTGGTGATCAGTTGATCCCTTGAGGTCACACCTAAAGGACAATACCCTAATCATGTACATTAATTAATTGTATAGTGATACAGATTAATTAATCCCTTAAAATGAACCAAGTTTAAATTGTGAGTGAGAAATATATCTTATTGTAATATTATTAAATAAGATTCATTTTGGTAATTTAATTGTTATATTACTAAGAATGCATTATGTTTATGAAACATTTGAGATAAGTGAAATTGGTCGATTATAATTACAAACTGTTGTAGATTATATTAACCAAATATGAGATGACCCATTTTATTTACACGTAATTATTAAATGTGACTTAAAATATTAAGTCTAATTTATTTGTTATGAAATTGCATTTAAATTAGTTAAATGTACATTTATAAGTCTAATTACATGTTACATGTCACATGTCACATTTGTGACAAATGAGAAATTGCAAAAAAATAAAATGGACACCCATTTTATATGGGTGCACCGGTTTTGTGGTGATGGTGGGTAGGTTTTTAGTTTGTAATTTTATTCTAATTAAGAATTAGAACAAATCATTACTACAATGACCCATACACTCAACCTCACATTGTTAAGAACAATGTGAAAATGACAACACCCCACCCATGTGGGTGTGTGTGTGTGACCGGTTTTGAGCAAGCCAAATAGGGCTTGTTTTTCCTCTTATTTATACTACACTATCTCATATAATTCAAGAAACATGCAAAATCACTACTTCTCTCTAACATCTCACTAAACTTAAGAAGTTTACATAAAACTTAGAGTTCATATTTACTAATAATATACTAGTGTAGTATTAAGAGTTATTAGATCATTTTAAAGGGTTACTACATTTAATACTAGTGTAGTATTATCTTGTAGAGATTAAGGGTAGTCTTGGGTGCAACTAATTGGAGAGTTCAAATATTGTGCCCATATTTTCATAATCAATGTAAGAAATGGTTCTTTCCTTTATATTTTGTTATGCATGCATAAGATTTATTTAGTTTAAGAGTAAACTAAATGTATTATGATATTAGAAGTATCTAATATCGAGTTTAAGAAACAAACATATATGTGCCAATTTTAAATCACATGCAAATGCTTTATGTGTTGGTTTGTACAAAATGATTAAAGTAGTGTAGGCAATGTCACTATCATGTGAATAATTGTGCTAATAAAATAAGAACAATCATCATTGCTCTACATGAGCACAATTTCGGCTCACATGTAGCTAAAATGGTCCATATTGATTTTTGATATTTGTCCCACAAATACTTATAATCATATATTTTTGATATTCAGTCAGTTATCGTATAATTGACTAATAAACTTAATTGGAATGAGTTCCTAACTCAATTTTCAATAAATAACTCTCGTAACTAAGCGTACATATCAAATATATGTAATGCCCTAATTAAACTGTATCATATACAAATAATTAGTATTCTATTTGGGTCTCATCCTATAGGTGTGACCTAAAGGGATCAGTTGATCAGCGCCGTCATACGACAATAACGTCAAACTCTAGTCAGCTGAGCATTACCGATTTACGTTAATCAACAGACGTGGAGTATCAAAATATACTAAACATGCCACGTATATTCCAAATGAGTTTCATTATATAAATGCACTAATGTGGAGGACACTTACTCCAACAATCTCCCACTTGTCCGATACAAGTGGTGCATGTAGCAACACCATTGCGGAGGACTCCTACTCCAACAATAATTCCCACTTGTCTCGACAAGTTGTATGCTACCGATTCTCGTGTCTCTTTTGTGTCACATCCTCCCACTCATTGCAAGGTGTCTTACAGGTCGTACTTGCAATTGAAAAATTATAAATAGAGTGGTTTTCTCGATCTGGGAGAGTAACTGTCTGACCGGAAAATCTACCAGAAATCTCTTCCGAGCGTGGCCACGCATTTCCAGTCACTACTCCTCGAGTGACCCGAAGATGTTAATACCCAACGTGGGTGGACAATTCCTGTGGACCCATCTTACATTGTATGATGCAGATCACCATGAGCCAGAAGATGTCCATCGGCCTCCTTTCACGGCACGACCTAGGACAAAAACAAAAGTCAATCGGAAACTACACCGACTCAGGTAAATGGTCGCCAGTCTAAAGAATCGACTCATAGGAATAAAATAGAAATCCCCGCCACGACCAGGCTTCAAACAATTTGATAAGGGACTCTATTATGGTCACTGCCCGACATAGTGTCTCAACAGTCTGTCTATGTAAACGACCAGTCATCTCCATGACCCCATGGTGCTGAACCAACCATCGATCGACTTACAATCTAGTCACTTTGAGACGTCACCTCAAATGAATGACTAGGGACAAACACT
>JAIUZE010012651.1:0-26048 GCA_022085475.1 Heliosperma pusillum | reverse complement strand
CCGGAGTCAGAAAATAATTTCTTTAGCAACTTCACTAATCCAAATTTGACCCTTGTTGAGTTTTGGATGAGATTTGAGAGTGCAATGGATTCACAAAGATGGACTCAATCGAAACTGATTGCACAATCAAAGAACTCGTCCCCTTCGTTGTGTACTCCACTAGCCATAGAAAAGCATGCAGCAGAATTCTACACTCCAAAAATTTTCTTTGAGTTTCAGGAGGAATTAAAAGCAGCATACTTTTCATGTGGTGTTGAGGATATACAAAAAGATCCGAAACATGCAATTCAATACATCTCTATCATAGATCGAGAAAGGGATAAAGTGTATGTGGTTGGGTTAAAGACGGATGAATCAAAAATTGTGTGCACTTGCAAGAAGTTTGAAAGGCATGGAATACTCTGTAGACATGCTCTGTGTGTCCTTAGAGAACGAGGGTTTAAGAAAGTTCCAAGTGAATATTTAATTAATAGGTGGAGCAAACTAGCACCCTGCAAGCCCATATTCAGTTCTGATGGGCAGTTGCTCACTGATTGTAGATCAGTTGAGGTACAGAAAAACAAAGTCAGTGAATTGTGGTCAGAATTGTTCACTTGCGTGTCAGTAGTTGAACAAAGTCCTATTTATTGTGATGAGTTGCTGGGCATGCTACGTGGGTTCAAAGAAAGGGTACTTGCGGTAACAAGTGTCATTGATGATAGTGGTAATAGTGGTATTGGAAAGAAAATGGACAAGAATGCTGAAATTGGAATGCTTTTGGGAACAAGTCTTCCTAGTTTAATTAAAGTTTTGCCTCCAAGACAATGCAAAAACAAAGGATCCGGGAAACGATTGATCTCGCAAAGAGAAAAGGCTGGGGAAGTAAGCAAGAGACCGCTAAGAAGATGCAAGGCTTGTGGGGAGATGGCGAACCATGACAGTAGGAATTGTGACAAAAAGACCACCGACGATGACGATGAGTAGAGTAAGTTTTCTCTTATATTAGTGTAAGTTTTCTATTATTAGCACATGTTTTCCCTCCAGTTTTTTTTATCTCTCCTGAAACTATACTTGTGTCGCTTGGCAGTTTTGCAAATTTGATTAATGAAACAATGTTTGGACTTGTGCAGTTAAGCAGGGGACTTGCACTGTTTGACCATACTTGAAGAATATCATTTGAGAAGCATACTTGAAGAACTTGAAGAATATCATTTGAGAAGCATACTTGAAGATTTTTTTAATTTGACAGTAGCATGTATAACCATTTTAGGACTTTTTTATTTGAAATTTTGTATTTGGACTTTTTATTTGAACTTTTATTGTTTAACTTTTTTATTTTATAGAATTTCAACTTGTGAAGCCTTCAAAAATCACTTGAGAATGGACTCACTAAAGTCCATTTGAAAAATGGTCCTCTTATTCATGTGAACTTGTTTTAATTTTGGCACATCCTATGACCATGTTTGGACTCGAATATTACGTATTTCATGCACGTAGGAGGTTTTTTCATGCACATAGACTCTTTTTTAATGCATGTTAAAGGCAATTATTTGAGGAACTTGAGAAATAGGATTAATTTATGTAGGGAACAATTAACTAAAAGTGATTAATTGATGAAGCTTGGGCTATATTAATACACAAATTGTTTGACTATTTGATTTGTGCCACGAAGATGTTTGGATTGATGGCATGAATAGATAAGGTGGTGGGGCGGCAAGGATTATGAAGTGATGGGGCGGAGATTGTGGACTTCGCAGCAATGGACGCGCTTGACGATGAGAGTATTAGTATTGGGCCAGTCATAATTTAGGGTCAGTTTTGAGTCCTGGTTTCCGCTTGAGACATGATGGTCATATTTAGAATGAAAATTCATAATTGTTTTGACACAGGCCAGGTCCCAAAGATAACATATTTCATGCATGTAAAAGGTTGTTTCATGCACATATACTATTTTTTAATGCACTCATACGACAATTATTAAGGAACTTGAAAAATTTGATGAAATAATGTAGGGAAAACTTAAAGTACTTAATTTGTGCTTATTTCAATTTGGGCTTTGTCCCATATTAATATTAGTCTTCTAGACAATCAGAGTTTTTTTTAGAAAAGACGACCGATGACAAATAGCTTAATTTGCTTTACAATTATTATTCATCAAGTTACCTAATTCTGGAACAATTTTGAGAATTGTTTTCCGCTTGTCTAGACGAGATGGTCATATTTTATATTTCGAGTACTGGTTTACGCTAATCATAACTGTTTTAACATAGGCCAGTTCCCAAAGATAACATATTTTATGCATGTGGAAGGTTGTTTCATGCACATAAACTGTTTTTTATTGCATGTATAAGGCAATAATTTCATAACTGATGCCCTAGTACAACTGTTTAAATAGATCCTATAAGTTATATGTCTTTACCACCTAAACTTACCGATATCTTTTAACAGATCCTATGGTCAATAATTACACTAACTGTACCACCCAAACATACAGAAATCTACAACTTTACTCCAGCCAAATCTTGCAAGGTTCAATGGTTGGAATGTAGGGTTAGGTTCTGTGCTACTCCCTTTGATAATCAAGTGTTTAGAAAATAATGCCTAGTCGAAAACCTACAAAAGTAAAAGTGGGGGAAATATTGTTACGTTTAGACCACTCCTTAGATTGAAAATAAACGAAAGAAAATTGAAAATTATGAATTCAAAAGTTATTGATATTACCTTTCTCTTGTTTTACTCCCATTTCATAATTTCAAGAAGCATACTCTCACCATATTCATCCAAATCCTGCATATATTTTTGACAACAATATTAAAAGTGCTGCAATAAAAAATGCTCAATAATGTTCAACTAATATAACTTAGTTTAGACATCCTTACCTCGTAACAAGTCTCATCTATCCATGATGCTTGAAAACGCAAGTTTTCAAGCCACTTCAGCAGATAGACTCCGCAAGCATACCTATGAAAGTTGTTAAACATTTAAATATGGTTTGTATCCATCAAATATATTAAGATGAGTAATATAATTTAAGCATAATTTAAGTACGTAAGGTACCCATTCTTTTGTTGAGGCACATTCACAATCTCCCACTCAAAAGTTTTTATCTGCAGCAGTCTTTTGTAACCCGTACGGTCTCTTGCGATGATCTCCAAAGCAGGCAATAGCTATACAAAAACATTCAGATTATATAATCGACTCGAACAAAGTTTTGGTAACAGGGAATGTGACACAAGAAGAAGTTGTTGTGACAGTTATCCATAAAATAAACGTAATAATGACATATTTCCGCTGCTGAGATAAGCGATTTAAAAAAATATCAGGTCAATCCAACACACGAGCACATGATCATTCAGCGAGTTAGGCATAAAATCATACCGTATCAACCAAAAATGTACGTCTTGCATCAGGGCGCCGTGGCAATCTGGAGTCAAGTATGAAATTTTTCCTTTTATGAAAGTCTGAAACACAAGCAAACCAATGTTCTTTGTTCACGCAGAAAGGAAAGAACGCCTGAAATATTTACAAACATGCGGAAATGAAATTGATACAATAAAAACCGTCATGATACACAATCAGTGATAATTATTTATTTACCAGTTGGGCTTTGGCTAAATTTTGGGGTAAATAGTCAAGCTTAATGTATTGGCTTCGAAAACCGTCTTTAGGAACAACATCCTGAAAGGTGCGAGCGAGTCTTTGTCAAAAATCTTGGTAATTCCAAGAACAATCATTAGTAGTTACTAAGGAATATGAACACATACCTTCATTATTGTCGGAAAGTACACAACACCTGATTTTTCGAGTGTTGTACGAAGACCAACAAGATCAATAACCATATCCATCACCCAACTCCCTCGTAGCAAAGTCTGCATTGCTTCTTGGGTAACTTTCAACCATTGCGTTGCAACAACAACATCACTAATAACGCAAATATTGTACTTAGATCCACTCAAAACATCTAAATGCAAAAAAAATAATTATATTTTAAAAAATGCTTTATGGTCAATTATAACTTACTTCTTATTCGCCACATTTGTCTTAATAAAATTCATCAACTGTGCATCTGTATAGCATAACTCTTTTCGTGAATCCGTATAGCATAACTCTTGTCGCACCTGATTACTGCGGAAAATCAAAGGTTCTTAAAATTTGATTGCAAGATATAAGTTGTATAAGACAAAAATGTAGAATTTTTATTTACCGAATCTCACAGCCACTGCCACTGTTGTAAGCCTTTGCATCAGACATCACTTGAACTTTCAAAGAGTTGTTAGCCCAAGTCAAAATTTGATTGCAAACCCTCTCAATATAACGTTTCACAGCAGATCTCTGAAAAATAACAAAAAAAAGTGAAGTTAGCATCAGAGCCTACATATTTCATGCATATACAGGGCTAATTCATGAAACTACAGAGCTAGTTCATGCATATACAGGGCTAATTCATGCAACTACAAAGCTAGTTCATGCATATACATCCATGAAACTGCACAAATAAGACAAGTAGCAGAAAATGAAACAAACTGATGACCTTCCTAATAAACATTCATCTGAATTGATCTAAATATTATGCATAAGCTAGATAAATAGAAACACTAACTTAAAATTAGACTTCAGTAATAGAGACTTACGTCCTTTAGCATCTTTGAACTATAGCCTAACTTAGTCCCGTTGTACGTCTCCATATGACGCATAAGGTAGATTCCAGTATCACACACAACATCAAAGGTTGAATTCGGAACATACAGTTTGGCTATTAAAAACCATGCAACGTTCAGCTTTGGAATCTTGTTAGTAAGCTTTGAAATCAACAATTTCGTCTGATAAGCGAAAGACAATGCCAAGTAAATAATTTATTTTAAAAGTAGACCTAAATCAGCCATTTAACAAGCTTATTGCGAAAGCGTATGAAGACATACCACATCTTTAACATGGACTGAATAATCAGTTTGCTTCGCATCCATTGGGTGTATAACTTCGTACAAGCCATTCTCAACATGGAAACAAAAAAGAAGTGGCGTGGGTGCCACAACAGGAGTAAAAACCTGCAATATAATAAAAATAAAAAGGCTATTAGCTAAGAACTATTTATATTATTAATTAGCAACATTTTAAAAAAATTTAAATCTTCAAGGAATTACCAACTTCACTTCTTCAAAGTTGACGTCCAATGAGTTAATCTGTAGATTAAATTAGGTGATGTATTAGAGAATACAAAAGCTACAATTTGATAACTGACGCTAACAAAATTAAATAAAAAACCTACATCAGTTTCTTCGGTGAAAAATAGACGGCAACGGGATGTACGAGATCTTAATCTGTTTTGGTCATTCAGATAATCACACCACAAACTGATGACATTGCTGTGAACTTTACTACCAAGTAACAAGGTCTTTAAATCACGTCGTGTAAGACTCTTGCCCGTATGGCTGAACAAAACCTCGCTAAACATGTATAAAAAAGGAAACATTAGTGTTATAAATAGAAAATATAATACATTTATCGAATACAATGAAAAATGAAGAGATGTAGTAGACTAATACATACCCTTCGTCTAAGTCACATGCAAATGCATAGTCTCCAATCTCTTTCTCAGACTGACTCAAGTCACGCAACACATCCACGTTTCGTATGAAGAAAGGTGAACGGTAAACATCAGCTACCTCAACATTCCTCTTTGACAGCACCTTCTTAGGTTGTCGGGTCTCCATGGCATGTTTTGAGGGGGCAATTGGGGACACGTGTACAAGGGGAGAAGAAGGCATAATTGGCGATTGATCCAATGACAATTGAGACGAGATAAGTATTGGTGATGGTTGGGACGGGATAATTATTGGCGATGGTTGGGACGGGATAACTATCGGCGATACAGAGCACTGAACTACTACAGGGGATGAAATAAAAGGTGTAGCTGACGTGCTTGCATGGGGAACGCCCGCATGAAGAGCCTTAAAATAATGAAACTTCAGTGAATCACAAAAACTCTTGAGATGTGTATGGCGCGTCATCACTAGTAAAAAGACTAAAAGAGGGTCCTTCCATAAGATCTTTGTCCATCTTTTCTTTGCCAAGATTATCACCATGCTCTTTAAACACCTTATCAACATGGTTGTAGGCATTATTAAGAACACTTTCTAGTTCAGCTAAGACAGAGGGATTATCAAGAAAATCATCATCCCCATAGACCTCATCCTTCTTCTTCTCCTCCTCCGTTTCAGGTTCAACTTTATCTTCGTCTTGCTGAACTTTATCCTCCTCCATCCTCTGATCTAGCTCCACTTTTTCACCACTTGCAGAACCACCCACGCCAGCAGCACCCTCCCTATCCCTCTTCCTCTCAGATTCTCTACTCTGCTGAGACATGGAGAACCCTTCAAACAACGAATCAGCCAAAGATTGCATTTGGGAAACGGCGACTAAACTGGAAACCTTGGATTTAGCTTGCCGAATTGCCTTGGATAATGCATCATAACTGTCTGCAAAATGAACAGCAGACCCCGCTAAAATATTAACGCAATTTTTTTTTCTCTTCAAGGGGACAACCTTCTTCATTACCGTCAACCTTATCTTTTGTTGCATTATCAGGCCGGTGTTTCTCCTCCGTTTCATGGACAGTTACAGAATGATAAACAAATCTGTCTACTACGCGCCCCTTTCCGAAACCCTTCCCCTCTTGTTTCTCCAACTTCACCCTCTCTCTGATATTTTTGTCAGACCAATTAGCCAACAAAGGAAAAGATCGACATACCGTTCGGGACTTAAAAACTACTCTATCCAAGTAGATAAAGGTAAAAATCAGAATAGGTCCCTTAAAGTACGTATTAGGATCACTAACCACTGCCTCTTTCCATGAAATAACATTGTCCATCATTTGATCCCTTGCAAATTTGCACCAATTGAAATTAGGAACATCGGAGAGATCACCCAAGCAACTTAATATGCGAGTGCTAGGAGCATCACCAATCACACCCATCAACAGAGTTGAAACGATATACAAAAGAAAGTTTCTCTTGAAATCGTCTCCACCATCCCGCTGCTCCATCATCTTCTCTAGTACCAGCTTTTTGGTAATATTTGAGGTGCTAAACTGCCCTTTAAATCTCTTGACAGCCTCTAAATAAGCCTCCTCTTTGGAGTACCTCCCAACTTGAACGATTTCTAATGGACCCATCGGAATTCCAGTTGCCAAGTAAACATCCTCATCTGTTATATCCAATTTCCCATTCATCAACAAACAATCAAAAGGATTGAATGACTCTACAATCCATCGTGCTAAATGACCATTGATTTCTTCTGTTTGAAGCTTGAGCAAACCCCCAAAACCCATGCTCTGAATGGCTTCAATTTGCTTCTCAGATGGGTTCAGCTTGATCAGATTAGTTATCATTGAAGGACTCATCCTCGTAAGTAGAGTCTTATAGTCATTATTACGTTTCCTTCTTTTCGTAGCTTTGTTCACACTTGAGGTTCCTTCACCTTCGTCATTAGGCTTCCTTTTTTTGTTAGGTTGCTTCTTACTTGCACTTGCCTCTTCGCCTTTATCATTAGGCTTCTTACGAGGACTCCTTCGACATTGCACAACTTTTTCTGCTGTAGGAGTTTCCTTTTCCATATTACCTGGTAAACTTTAAGAACAGGTATTAGCTTCATAATTAATAACATAATGTTACAAATTGATGAAAATGTATAACCTAAATGGTCTAATCATTCACAAATTGTATGCAGGTATGAGAATGTTTAATGCACATATATTGCTGTTTAATGCATATATACGGTAGTTTAATGCACATATGTTGGTTTTTGATGCATGTAAGAGGCTAGATGCCTATTGCCATCATTTACTATTATTTTTAAGCCAAACTATATCGAACAGGATTAACACTAGAGGAGTGGTATCGTAAAATTAGAACGGGAAACGGTAGTTTAATGCACATATATTGCTTTTTTTGTTAGGTTGCTTCTTACTTGGACTTGCATCTTCGCCTTTATCATTAGGCTTCTTACGAGGACTCCTTTGACATTGCACAACTTTTTATGTTGTAGGAGTTTCCTTTTCCATATTACCTGGTAAAATTTAAGAACAGGTATTAGCTTCATAATTAATAACATAATGTTACAAATTGATGAAAATGTATAACCTAGATGGTCTAATCATTCACAAATTGTTTGCATGAGAATGTTTAATGCACATATATTGCTGTTTAATGCATATATACGGTAGTTTAATGCACCTATGTTGGTTTTTTATGCATGTAAGAGGCTAGATGCCTATTGCCATCATTTACTATTATTTTTGAGCCAAACTATATCGAACAGGATTAACACTAAGGGAGTGGTATCATAAAATTAGAACGGGAAACGGTAGTTTAATGCACATATATTGCTTTTTTTGTTAGGTTGGTCTTACTTGGACTTGTATCTTCGCCTTTATCACTAGGCTTCTTACGAGGACTCCTTCGACATTGCACAACTTTTTCGGCTGTAGGAGTTTCCTTTTCCATATTATCTGGTAAAATTTAAGAAGAGTTATTACCTTCATAATTAAAAAGATAATGTTACAAATTGATGAAAATGTATAACCTAGATGGTCTAATCATTCACAAATTGTATGCAGGTATGAGAATGTTTAATGCACATATACTGCTTTTTCATGCATGTACACGGTAGTTTAATGCACATATGTTGGTTTTTGATGCATGTAAGAGGCTAGACCGCTTCGCGGAAAGCGTTTAGGGTTTAGGGTTTAGGACGGGAAAGGGTTTAGGGTTGGATTAGGCAGGACCGCTTCGCGGACCCGCCTAATCTAACCCTAAAGCCTTTCCCTTATCCTTATTCGAACGGCCGCGAGACCTAAAGACCTCCTAGAGGGGGAAGAGTGAACCCTTTTCCGAGGGGACGGGATTAAAACTAGGGGAATGATAACCTTTAAGTAGGACGGGAAAGGGTTTAGGGTTGGATAAGGCAGGACCGCTTCGCGGACCCGCCTAATCCAACCCTAAACCCTTTCCCTTATCCTTATTCGAACGGCCGCGAGACCTAAAGACATCCTAGAGGGGGAAGGGTGAACCCTTTTCCGAGGGGACGGGATTAAAACTAGGGGAATGACAACCTTTAAGTAGGACGGGAAAGGGTTTAGGGTTGGATTAGGCAGGACCGCTTCGCGGACCCGCCTAATCCAACCCTAAACCCTTTCCCTTATCCTTATTTGAACGGCCGCGAGACCTAAAGACACCCTAGAGGGGGAAGAGTGAACCCTTTTCCGAGGGGACGGGATTAAAACTAGGGGAATGATAACCTTTAAGTAGGGCTGGATTATACTAGCATACTTGTACGCGATATCGTGGTTGTACATATTTTATGCATGTACACGATTGTTTAATGTACATATAAAGTAATTCCATGCATATGCAAAAGATAAGATCAGTTGAGACAGCTTACTTGAATTAGATGCCTTGCCTATTAATTCCTCATCATCTTTTGGTTTGGTTGAATAAAAAGTATGCATTGAGAAAGGTTTTTTAGCTGGTGGTTTTTTCTTTTGTGCGACATTTTTTCGTCCCATATCTGTGAATGATTTGAGAGATATTTTATGAATGTAAAAACACATATGGCTATACAAATATCATGTAGAAAGTAGGACAACAATTGAGGCCAAATGATTCTAACATTACTTCAAAGTACAAACCATTACATATGTCTTAATTATACAAATTACAAACCATTATAATTATACATAATACAAAAGGTTGGCAAAAAGACAACTTTAAAACCGCATCAGACTAAAGCACCAAGCTAAATACATTACGTTTGCAAAATATAAACTTGGGCTATCTAGAGTTTACATAACCTAATCTAAGTTAAAGTTCTACGAACTAGTTAGGTCAATGGTAGGCGTAGTCAAGCACAAAGTGGTGTTCTTGATGATCAAGATATCATGGAAACAATTTTCAGTAAAGTTGATACTCAGTTTGACAAGGCAAACATGGCCGCTGTCTGTAAAAAATGGTCTCAACTGTTCCTTTTTCATGTTGACGCACCTCTTGTTGATGCGGCATACAGAGCCAACTTGCGAATTAATGATGTTAATGGCGTTAGGATAGTTCGTAGGGGTTCTAGAATAATTTCCCAAAGGTGTAAATGTTACCTGACACAGAATATGGCAGCTAGGTTACTATTGCATATTTACCAATACCGAAATCCATTGCAGAGAGCACATATTAGGGTGCTTAATGAAGTCAATGTTCGAGAAATTAATGATGCTCTCCGCGATATGCCAATCTTGACATTCCAAATAGCATATCTGGTGTTAGTGATGTAATGGTGGTGGTTGTGATAATGGCGTGGTGGGGCTTCTCCAGCGAAGTACTTTCCTCACCATGTACCTTACCCTTGTGCTCATCGTCGCTCCTCGCCGAAATCCCTTATTTTCACCGTAACAGCCGTCGCGGGCTCGTCCGACCACCATATTAACGGTGCTACATGGCTAAGGGGAGAGGACGTGAATGGTGGAAATATCAAAATAGTGCTTTATTGTAGCTAAAAGAGTAACATAGTAATGTCCAACAAATGAAGGTCAATTTTAGCATGGCATGAGATTCCACTTGAGACTCGGTTGAAAATCGAAGAGTTAGTCGGTAACCCATTTCATGGATCTTGTCTTTGAGGAAAAACAGCAAATAAGGATGATGGGGGGAAAAAGCTGAGGTTGTGTCAGTGTTCGTAAATCGCAATAAGCTTATTTGGTGCCAGTTTGAATTTGAAAGGAAATACTCGTATATAAGCAAAACTTGCAAGCTTTCAGGGAATTAATATTTGTTGTGATCTAATAAATAATAGTAAGTATCATTGTATACGGGATATATCTGTCTACAATGAGTGACAGATCGATTCCCTCTCACTAAGAGACAGTGGGGGGACATCCGGACATGTGGAAAATACATACCTTTAGCTATCGTGTTTGATATCTTTATCTTGCTAGATCCATTAATTTAAGTTATTAGATACATACATTTAACTTGTTAGATAGACTTCTCTAAGATAGTGAATACATATACTTAGCTTCCTAGATACACTTTTCTAAGTTTCTAGATACATACTTTTATCTTGCTAGATACACTCGTTTAATTTGCTAGATAAATACCTTTAACTCGCTACATACACCCCTCTAAGTTGCTAGATACGTTTTCTTAGGGTTGTGAGATCCACTCCTCTAGTTTGTAAATACATATTAGTGTTATATACACTCCTTTAAGTTACATACGTTTAGCTTGTTAGCTAGATACACTCTTCTATGTAAGTTGGTAGATACACTCTTCTAGATTGCTAGATACACGTGTTTAAGTTGTTAGATACACCAATCTAAGTTGGTAGATACATTTGTTAGGTTGCTAGATACACTCATCTAAGTTGGTAGATACATTTGTTAGGTCGCTAGATACACTTTTCTAAGTTGCTAGATACACGTTTTTAAGTTGCTAGATACAGTGAATTACTAGATACGCACGTTTAACTTGTTAAATACTCTTATCTAAATTTGCTAGATATATACCTTTAAATTATTAGGTACATTTTTCTAAGTTGCTAGATACAAAAATAATGAATGATGGTTATAGACTTGTAGAGTTATACGGAGTAGTTAGAAGAGATTAGTGAACTCAGATAATAGGAGCCAAACAAAAATAATTAATTTGGCAAAGTACACTACACTACGGTAGTATGTATATTGCCCCTTCGAGACAAGAAACCTTTTTAAGTTATTAAATACATATTTGTAGTTTGCTAGATACACTTCTTTAGGTTATTAGATACATATATTTAAGTTGCTAATTTATAGTCCAAGTTACTAAATACATACTTGTAGTTTGTTAGATACACTCCTTTAACTTACTGGATACATACATTTAACTTACTAGATACACTCCCTTAAATTGCTAGATACACTCATTTAACTTACTAGATACATACACTTAACTTACTAGATACACTCCCTTAAATTGCTAGATACATTACTTTAGCTTACTAGATACACTACCTTAACTTACTAGATACATACCCTTAACTTACTAGATACACTCCTTAAAGATATTAGATACACTCCTTTAACTTGCTAGATACACTTCTTTAACTAACTAGATACACTCCTTTAACTTGCTAGATACACTTCTTTAACTAACTAGATACACTCCTTTAACTTGCTAGACACACTTTTTTAACTAATTAGATACAGTTCTTTAAGTTGGTAGATATATATTTATAACTTATTAGATATACTCTTTTAGCTTGCTAGATACACTAATCTAAATTACTAGTTACACATGTTTAGCTAGACATATACACTTCTTTAAATTACTAGATACATATATTTAAGTTGCTAGATACGCTCATTTAAATTACTAGATACATCTCTTTAGTTTGTTACATACGCTCATTTAAGTTACTAGATACATCTCTTTAGTTTGCTATATACACTCTTTCAAATTACTAGATACATGTTATTAACTTCCTAGATACACTTTTTTTAATTTAATAGATGCATACTTTTAACTAACTTAATACGCTCCTTTTAAATTGTTAGATACATATTTTTACTTAATGGATACACTTCTTTAAATTAATAGATACATACTTTTACCATTTTAGATATACTCTTTAAGTTGAAGAAGTGTTTTAATTCGTGAATTGTGAAGTGATGATTGATAAGTAACGACTAGTTTGATGATTACATGTCACGTTTTTGTGGGTATGGTCGCATTGGTAGACATACTTACATAAATTTGCCATTTGGTATTGAATGATACAGAAAAGTCAACCAATTCTATATGAGCAACTCTTGCTTAAGACGGCTTGAGTAAAGACTCCTTATTATTCTTTTTTTTTTTAAAAATTATTTAAATAGGTTGTGAGTTGATTTTTTGACTATAATAATTGCTAACTTTGAGCCTCTACTATCTCGGGTTTTCTTGCTCTCGGATCGGATACAAGTGTATCCACATACCACGGTACACCTCAAAATTCATACATCATTAGAGTTAACATACTCCGTATAAGATTGACGCAAACCGAAACTATCCTATGATTAAATCTAACTCGACTGTAATGGCTAAAAACAACTCCTGGTTTGACTAATAATTGAATTACTAGTGCACTTACTCTTGCTCAACTTCAATTAGAAAAATAAGAATCAAGTTCGACACTGATAGTCCAACATTAGCATACAACCAATATTTATTAGCATACAACCAACATTAGCATACAACCAAAAGCTAATAAAAACAGAAGAGATGGTAGTCCAACATTAGCATTAGGAGACACTGATCAGTGGTGGTTATGGGATCCCCACCGTCCCGTCAATGAGACAACCAAGTATCACTGCAACTCGGCTCACCTGTGGACGCCCACAACCTTAAACAACGTCAACCACGACCACTATCCGCCGTCGGCGATGGAACCTTATATACAACCAATATTTCGGGCCCAAAATAACTCGATGAAGGACCAAATACTCTTGCTTTATTTAAATGTTAGCTTCTATTTTGTAGATCTGAAAACATAAAATCATGTTTTTCATAGTTTTACCACACAAAAAAACAAATTGCGATGAATCGACGCCGGCATGCGCCTGGGTAAGAGGCGGCGTTGAAAGGCAAGAGCATCGCCGGAACGAAATGTAAGGGAATGCTTGGAATCGGAGACGTGGAAAGAGGAAGGAGAGGCGTGTCTGGACCGAAAATGCTGGCAACGGTGGTCGTCAAATTACGGTCGGTAGGAGTTAAGGTGGAGTCGTTGGGGCGGGGTCGGAGGTGACCGTAGGTGAAGTAGCTCGAGATGGCTGTATGGTGAATGGTGGCTAGTGGAGATGGAGAGAGATTTAGGAGTGATTTGAGTTTCCTGTGAGCTTGATCTATTTTGATTATAGGACATAAGGTAGTTTGTACAGTTCGCATTGAACTCTAGTTCGCACGGGAACCCACCCCTATATATATAGGATCACATAAGTCCACCTTTCTTAAATGCGTCCATAAGTCTTAATCTAGACCATTGGATCAAACAAATAAAAGGTTGAGATTAAAACAAAAAATAAAAGGGTAATATAAAAGCATTCCAACACCCACCCAAACCCTAATCAGAAAACATAACCACTACTCTTTCTCTACCAATTTATCTCTCTACTTATCTCTCTTTGTTCTCTCTCAAACCCACCTCCACCAGCCACCTACCCCTCCCCCGACGACGACGCCACCGCCTACCCCACCCACCTATCCCGTTGCCGCCTACCCCACCCCCCCCACCTCTCAACGCCGCCAACTCACCTACCAGCCGCCCTTCCTCCCTTTACTCCTCCACTTACCGCCACTCATGCTCCTCTCATTTTTCTTTTTCTCTTTTCAGATTTAAGGTGAAGTTCGTGTAGGGTTGTGGTTGTCGGATTTGTTTTTCAGATTTGGCCGTGGGGGTGGAAGGAGGTCGTGGTGGTGGTAGTCGGGTGGTGTTTTTTTCTCATTTCCCTTGTTTTGTGTTGTGATGGATTGACATTGGTTGGTGTTTTTTTTTTAAGATTTGTGTCGTGGTGTTATTGAGGTTTTTGTCCTTTTTTTTCCAGATTTGTTTCGTGGTGGTGCGTGACTTGTCGTGTTGTGGTGCTCCCGCGTGGTTGTTGTGGTGGTGGTGTTTGGAGACTAAAATTACATTATATTTGAGTAAAGTTACACTAAAAAGGAACAAAAGTTACATAAACTTAGACTAAAGTTACATCAATAAAGGTCTAAAATAACATAAAGGTTGGAATATTATCGTACAAATAGGACTAAAATTGCATAAAGTTTGACCAAAGTTACATAAAATTGTACTAAAGTTGCTTAAAATTGTACTTAAGTTACATTAAATTTGACTGAAGTTTCATAAAATCTGATTAAAGTTACATAAATTTGAAATTAATATGACCTTAAAAAAATAAAGTTACACTCGTTAACAAATGAAGTTACACTCGTAAAGAACTAAAGTTACATATACTATTCATTTAAATTATTAAATTTGATTAAATTTACATAAATTTGAAATCAATATGACCTTAAAAAAATAAAGTTACACTCGTTAAAAAATGAAGTTACACTCGTAAAGAACTAAAGTTACATATACTATTCATTTAAATTAACAACTTCAAATTAATATAACTTCAAATTAGTTTATAAACTAAACTATATTAGTAGTGTAACTTCAGTAGTTTTACAAATGAAACTTTAGTCATCTAAAATAATATGATTAACTTGAGTCCAAATTTATGTAACTTATGTCAAATTTTATGTAACTTTAATCTAATGTTATTGTAACTTTAGTATAGTTTTAAATATATTAATTTGGATTTATATTATGTAAACTTAGTCAAATAATATGTTACTTTGGTGAATTTTTATGTAACTTTGGTTATTTAAGTGTGTAACTTTAGTCCAAGGTGGCGCCACCACCAACAATAATAACATCACCACCAACAGCCAGCCTACAACCACCGTCACACACCTTCCAAACCCCCTCCTCTTTAACCCAACACCACAAAAAACCACTTCCCCACCCAAAAAGTATCAAAAAAAAAGAAAACAAATCTGAAAAAATATAAAAGGAGGTGGTGGATGGGATGTCGAGTAAAGGTGAAAGGGAGGAGAGTGGAGGCCGAGAAGGAGGGCTAACGAGTGGAGGCCAAGCATGGTGGAGGACGACAAAGAGAGGAAGAAGCGAAGTCGGTTGAGGAGGGTGGTGGAAGGATGGGGCGGTCGTGACAGGGTCGTCGACATGGGGGCAGGGACAGCGGCGTGGTGGAGGAGGAGGGGGGAGTAGGACGGCGGCATGGTGGCAGTGGTGAGCCTGGTGGTGGTGGGTTTATTTTGAAATTGTAGAGAGATGAGAGAAAGAGAAAGAAGTGAGAGTAAAGTTGTTTAGGTTTTGTGAGAGTGATTAGCGTTTGGTTGTGTTTTGGATGCTTTTATATCCTCCCTTATTTTTTTGTTTTAATCTTGACCCTTGATTTGTTAAATCTAATGGTCTAGATGAGAACGTAGGGACTTATCTAAATTAAGGGACTTACCTGAACCTTACTCTATGTATATATATTATGATATATAATTATATTTATATATATATATATATATATGGGCGGGTTCCCGTGCGAACTGAAGTTCAGTGCAAACTGTACGAACTACCTCACAGGCTTTAAATCAAAGTCTAATCAAGATCTAAAATAAGCCTTAAGTCACTCCTATATCTTTCCATTGATACCAGTCACCAATCACCCCTCACTACACGCTGACCACTTCACGACTGGTCACCTCCGACGCCGCAAAAATGACCGCCTCAACGACCGTATCTTAGCATCACTCACCGTTGGCTGAGGACCACCGTTGCTTCCCTTTTCCGTCAAGACGGCGCCTTTCCTTTCTCTGTCCTCGTCTTGATCCCACACATCACTCACCGTTGGCTATCCGGTGTTCCCGTATATTTCACGCCGGCGATGCTATTTCCTTTCAATGTCCTCGGTCACCCAGGTGCATGCCGCATCAATGTCGTCATCGCCATTTGGTGTTTAGTGTGGTAAAACTTTGAAAAAATTGATTTTATGATTCCAGATCTACAAAATATAGATAACATTTCAGAAAAGCAAGAGTATTTGGTGCTTCATCGAGATAGTTTGGGTCGGAAACATCATTTGTGTGTAAGTATTCCGTCTCCGACGACGGATAGTGGACTCTGGTCGTGGTTGTTGGTGTGTATTGTTATAAGCGTCTACATGTGAGGTGGGAAGCGGTGACGTTCAGTTGTATCGGTGAACTCTTTCAAATTGCAATAGTTCTATTTTAATATCATTAGCATGTTTTTTTAGTAAATTGAAGAAGGTGATGCAAGTGAAGTATGTCTTCTAATATTTACCCCTATCACTTGTAATAATACATAGCATGCTGAACTCTGATTGATTTCAAAAAATGATGGTGATATTGTATCACTGGTATTTGATTTTGGTGAGCATTTTTTTTCCTGTAATGAAGTTCATAAATGGATGTTTATGTCTTGGAAATAGTGTGACAACCCTCGCAAATGCGGAAATAAAACATAACAAGCATGTGATTTATATAGCGGAAGATACGGTGTTTTTAAAAATTTTTACATGCTAAGATAAAAATACGTGGAATGTCAAATAAATACAAACTAAAATAGAATATATTACAAAGAGACGAAGTCTCTCAAAATGTTATCAAATATCAAAGTTGTTTAACAACTAGCTAATAAACGTCTATGAGTGATTCGTCAAGACCAACGCCCGCTAGCTCACACCCGAACCCAAAATATAACAAGCAAAATCCATCCAAGCAAGCAACCTGTTCATCCATGAAAAACATGAACGCCACAATTAGTGGGGAGTAACTCCGGGTTCTCCTAGCCATATCACAATAAACATACTTAAACGGAAATACGAAATAGAATCATGCATATATAGATATACATGTGAAATACGAGAAGGATAAATAGGCTATTCAATATATAAAGATAAGAGCACATGAAGTACAAATCTGTAACCATCATACTATAGATAGACTCGGGGATGACACTCTTAGGCAACCATACACTCACTAGGGCTTGCATCTCACCGTTAGCGGCATAAATTTGATAAGATTGAGACTCGACAAACAAACCATGCCAAGTCATCCAAAGATCACAAGTAATCAATCATATAACCATCCATCCAAACGTACAATCCGTTGACGACATCTCTCACGGTAAATGACACGCACTAGCACAGTGTACATGCAAGTATGATTAAATGGCATCCACGGGATAAAACATTGCCCTGAACGCATACACGATTCAATACATTTCGTATATGTAGACTAATTTCCTCCCGGTAGGACGACGATCGATATAAATATCCGATCCTAGTCTAAACCTGGCCAGACTCTCGGAATAACATTTTCCGATCCGACATGCGATAAACATTTCGCATCCAAGACTCGGTCAATCATAGACGCCGAGTACCCCAAATTCGGTCAACCTTCACAAAAGAGGCGGAAAAGAGCACAAGCCTCATAACAAGCGGTACACTACATGCAATGACACCACCTCGCAAGTATACAACATTTAACGGCCGGGTCGATCAATGCAAAGCGTTCGCCTCCCAACAACGTCGTCATATGCCCACTAACACATGCAATTAAGCAGTAAGTATACACTCCTCGTTCCGACATTCCAGCCTTACGAACATGGAGGTAGCCAGGGGAATGAGAGTACAAAGCACATAACAAATAGTGCTCAAACCGTAACATTTGTAAAACCGACTAAAAGTGGGATATATCAAAACCGTCACAAAACATGCGATACAAGCGAATGGAATATCATATATTCTAAGCATGAATATTTAATAATAGAACATCAGTTTATAAGTTAATATTTAATATATACCATCACAAACCAAGCGACAACTCATATTAGACGATGTATAATTAAACGTAAACCTTTTTAACATTCAGTCAACGGTCACAAGCTAAGTAATTAATAAAATCCGTCACAAGGCACATGGAATAATATATATTAATATATATATATAAGACTCATATAAATTAACTCCTATCGATAAATTATAAGTTAAATAAACAACGGAAACTGTCTCATGCTAAACCGATACAAACTAAGCTTAATATTAATAAAACAAGTTCACAGCGGGTCCCAGCCGGGGGAGGTGACCGGCGGCCGGCATCCCGGCTGAGCCACTCTCCAATTCGCAGCAGCCAATGATTCGAACAGGTAGCCCCAGCCGGTCGGCCTAGTCGGCGGCCGGTCGGCCGGCTGGGGGAGTCTCAAACCTTCATTTATCAAACTAAGCTAGGGTGTCGTGCCCAGCCGCCTAGGCGGCGCCCGGCGACCCGGCTGGGACAACACTACCATAACACTCGATCAATAGAACAAAACAAACCCAAGGGGTGCCCAGCCGGTGGCGCGGGCGACGGCCGGCCACCCGGCTAAGACACCAGCAGCAACGAAAACAACAATACCCAACCTAATTCAACCTTTACTCAACTTCCTTCATATATTCAAGTATCCAATTTCATATATATGTTTATATACCTCCAACCATATATAAGTAGTATAAGAGGTCAATTAGAACAATCATGTGAAACTAATACAAAGTAGCAATCTTTCATACAAACTACTTCTATTAACACATAAAACAAGTAAAGATATCGAGTAACCCTCCACCGTTACCTTTATGCGTCTTTAATCGATTTCTAAGTCTTCCTCCACTAGATAGAAATCTTTGTCGGGGTCTAGAAAGTCTCCACCTACAATTAGATAATAAAAGATGAATATAATTCACCTTTGAGAAAGACGGATAAATTGAAAAGCGAGAAAGACGGTAATTTTATTACCAATACGGATAGAGGACGATGAGAGGGAAGGAATAAGACGAACTTTAGTGAATTTGAGCGAGAAATGAATGAGTAGTGACGATTCTAAGATCGATCAAATATGGAGGCTAGGTTTTGGTGTTTACTTGGTGAGGAAGAAGAAGAAGATTGAATGAGGGAGTTAGGGTTGTGAGGGAGTATATGAAGGAGTAAGTGGAAAACATGAGAAAAAGCCCAAAAACGTCTTAAGACGTAACTTACTCGGAATCTCGCGTAAAGTCCGAAAACGAACTCGGATTTTCTAAAATAGACACGGGAAATTAAATTCTAGACTAAAACTAAAATTCGCTGAAAAGTATCTGTATAATATTTTTACTATAAAAATATGGTACATTTGCGGGTGTTACAATCACCCCACCTTTTAAAAAGTTTCGTCCTCGAAACTTGAGAGTAGAAAACAAAAGTATCAAGGACAAGAATCGGTTTTCAAAATTAATACGAAAACTCTTATAAGGGAAACATCTATGAAACGAGGTTCATCTCGAAAATGGTTTACAGAAATTTTTCATAAGTGCGAAACTTACTTACGGATCTCAAGAGTGCCCGTCGAGAACGAGAACTCAAATTATCCAAATCAAATTAAAGTCGAAATAGTGAAATCGAAAATCAAAACAAGCGTTAGTAAGTGCAGAACTAGTCACCAGACGTCTCCAATAACAAGTCCAAACATCCAACCAAACGCAAAATCCAAGTATAAAAGCAAAAAAAATCTATTTTCTCCAAAAAGAGGGTACAAAATCCATCTTTAGACTTCTTTGAAAAGTTAAATTAGAAATACAAAATGAAAATTTGAAGGTTTTCTCAAAGATAAAATCAAATAACAAGACATTACACGTACATAGAGCGACTCGAACATCAAGTTCAAAAATCACGATAACAAAATATATACAAAACACGCAAAAACAAAACAAATCGAACTCTTAGGGATAGGGATATCACGATAAAATCGGCAAGAAGATCTACAAGAATTCGACATCACTAACTTTACGAATAAACTAGTCCTCAAGAGAATGCGAATTACCCAATTTCCAACTCAACATTTTCAATCTTTAGATTCCTACGAAAATTATTTCATTACCACGAGACTTCAAGCCACTAACCCAATTATTCAAATTCAATTAGTATCTACTAAAGTCCATCGGCACGGTAGACTCCACGATTAACAATCCACATGAAAGATTCATTACGTACTCTAATCTTCTTAGTTTCATCAAAACTCTTATTAGAAACCACCAACAAAAATATTTATATCTAGGGAAACATGTTCGCTAACAACCTCAAGTGAAAGGAGACTTACCATGAATATCCTTGATTCAATTTACTTCAAACTCATTATCCTAAATTTACAATGAACTTTCTCATCTTCGAAAGTCAACTCACCATGCATCAAGCAAAGGATGAGTACCAATTCCAAATCATATATATTGCCAAACACATGGCGATACGTCAATTAATCAGATCATCTAGCTCATCAAACTCAAAACGTATCGGTCTTCGCTTATGAGATTATTCCTCAAATCTCGTCACAAATATAAATTTCACAAGTAAGATTCCTTTTTAGAGCGTAACAATTTAAGACAACAATTTCCCAAACAACCTCCATGGTAACTATTACAATATCCCGCAACAACGAACTATTATCATGATCCACTCAATTCTCAAAATAACACTACAAAACCAAACTCCAAATCTAAAATCACCAAGAGAGGATACATTATCACTATTAGGATTCATCCTAGAGCTTAAGTACTATTTTCCATGATCAAATACAACATGAAATTTGCTCAATCCAAAGACACATATTCTAACTAAAGAAATCCAAAATACATTACACTTACTCTGTGAGCCTTACAACGGTATATCCAAACCACTAGAGAAAAGATTAAGCAGCAACGAGTTAGGAAACGATAAGGAAATCTCAAGGAGAACACGAGAATACTCAGGCACTGATAAGTGAATAGTTGTATGATTTTAACCCCCATTTTAGCTCGGTTTTGTATGTCATTTGTGCTTTGTTAAGCCATTCTATGAGCTAATATCGTCTTCTAGGCGAATTCCTATGTTCTAACCTGTTTTGTAGGGAAAGTGACATTTCTACGCCCTTTTTCTATATTCCCGAGCATTTGACCCGACGATTTGAAGAAGCAAGCTTGACCAAGTCAAAGGCATTTCAAGAAAGTTCACTAATTCAAAAGAGAGAAGAAGTAAAGACAGTTTCGCAGTTGTCGGAAGATCAAACAGTTGGGCGAAGAATTCATCGCTTTACATCAAACCCTATCAACAAACCCGGCTCAAGAGGTCAAGGGGGATGTTGGAAGTCAAGTCATATGCAAGGGGAGATGAAACGAGAGTCAAAGGACCTAGATGACACCTTACCCGATCGGGTAAGTGTGTACCCGATCGGGGATCCTTGCTGATCCGCACTTTTGTTTCGACTTCCTCATTTTTGTCCTATGTGATGAATGCTCGACTCCTCCCCCAAAAAACCCTAATGCTATATAAAGGATGCTCCAGCCACTCTTCTAAACACATCTCTACACACAATCCTCTTCATACTTCTCTTTACAAAACCTAGATTAGGAGGAAGGGAGAACTAGCCTCTCTTCTCTCATTTTCTTCTTCTTTTCATCTTTAGTTCTTAGTTTATTTATGTCCTTTCTACATCAAAACTTTAGCTTAGATCAATAAGAATTTCATCTTTGTAATCTACTTTGTTGGGTACAAGTATTGTAATTTGTGGACCGTCAATTCTATGCAAAGAAATTCTATTATGGTTGTTTACATTTCATCATTGTCATTGTTGATTGCCATCTAGGTATTTCTATTTTATCTCTTGTTTAAAGTCTTTATGTTTTCTGTTTGATTGTTATTTTCCTTCCATATTATCTTAGATTCATTTTGGTATCGTTATAACCATCGTTTCATTTCATTAGATTGTCAATTTAGCGACGTTATTATCGCCACATAGAGAGTCTTAAAATATTGTCAAAATCAAATAAACATGTCTATCCTAGTTTTTGTTATTAACTTCATCTTAGATTTAATCATTATCATGAGTGAGTAGTCACCTTTCTAGGGTGTAGGGTAGCCATGTTAGATTGATTAAAAGATGATAATTGGATAAAAGAAATTGTGCTTTTAAAACATTGTGTCTATGCATGTTTGGACTATAACGATAGTTGACGATTCCTGATCAAAATCATTGACTAGAATGGAATTCTTTTCCAAGGTAGAGATACGTGAATTGAATAGACAAAGCATGACATGGTGGATTAAGACCTAGTAAATTGCCTAAAAGCCTGCTAGACCATCTGATCTATGATTGTAATGAACACATCATTCTTACGAACTCACAATGAATTATTTGCATGTTCCATATCCAATTTCATCAATATATTAATCTACATGTGTGAACCTACTTCCCTAGATGCTTTTCATTATTGTTAATTCATCATTTGCTTTATTGCTTTCATCTTCAATTGCTTTTATTTTGTTTTCATTTATGCTTTTTGTTAGTTTAGACATCATAATCCCAAAACCCAGAAACTCGTTAGATAAAACCCAATTGCGAGACATTTCACATTCTATAGGAAACACCATCTCCCTGAGGATCGACCCCTACTTCCCTAATTACATTAATTTGTTATTAGCCTAGTCTGGGTAATTTATCTTTGTATCGGGCTTGCGACAGGCTCGGTCAAATTTTGGCGCCAATGCCGGGGAGCACGGTTTAGTTTTCCTTTTTCTTGTGATTTTTATCGCAATTAGTTTTATCTAGTCTTTAGGAACCCAAATTCCTTTAGACCTCTCTTGATTTTTTCATCTTAGCTTTTCAATCTTATGCCCAGATCTTCTAGACTAGGGACCCCTATCTTTTTAGACCCCGATCTAGAAAGGACTCTGCGTAGGAGAAAAAAGCTATTCAACGAAATCTCAAAAGCTTCTGATACTTCAAGTTTAGATCGTATTCGTGAGAAATACTCGGATATTTTATCTAATCTCGAAGGAGAAGAAGATCCATTCTCATCTCCTTTCTCAAAAACCAATCAACTTTCAAACAACACTCCATCTTCATCTTCACAAAAGAAAATGGTTCGACTTTCAGACCATTCAAAATTAACTGCAGATACACTTCCAAGGGGTATTGCTACACCCCAAATCACAGCCCAAAACTTTGAAATCAAACCTGCCTTCATCAACTTAATAGAAAGAAGTCAATTTGGTGGCAATACCATAGAAGATCCCAACCTTCATATTCAAAACTTCTGTGACTATTGCTCCACAATTAGATAAACCGGAGTATCCCAAGAGCAGATTAGGGAAATGCTCTTTCCCTTCTCTTTAACAGGAAAGGCTAAACTTTGGATCAATAGCCTTGACCGAGTTGCCTTAGGAATAGCCGACTGGGATGGTCTAGCTCTTGCTTTCTATAAAAAGTACTTCCCACCAGAACGAACCGCACTCTTACGGAGTCAAATCACTGCATTCCGCCAGAGAGGCGATGAAAGCCTTTATGAGGCATGGGAAAGGTACAAAGAATTACAAAGAGAATGCCCTCATCATGGCCTTGATTCATGGTTCTTAGCTATCACCTTCTACAACGGTTGTTGTGGCGAATCACGTCGTATCCTCGACTCCGCTAGCAATGGTCGTTTCGATCAGATCGATGTAGAAATAGCTAGTGCAACTATCGAGTCAATGACAATTCACGACTCTCAGTATAGCAACTCACGTGCTATGCCACTCAAAACCAAGCAGGAAGATTCTAGCAAAGTAGCACTCCTAGAAGCCCTATTAGCCCTTTTGCAGCAACAAGTAGGAAGCTCTTCCCAATCCAAGGAACATGTTAACGTCACTAACCACGTAGTGGTATGTGAGACATGTGGGGTTGGAGGACACAGTTTTCAAGAATGTAAAAGTTTGCTAGAGCAAGTCCATGCCTATCAATCATATAGGCAGGGCAATGCTTTCTCAAACTTCTATAATGAGAACACAAAAAACCATCCTTTTTTGTCCTACAAAAGCACCAACATTCAGAACCCCCACCATCAGACTCAACAACCATTCATACCACATCAACAGAAGCCTTACAATCCACCTGGTTTTCAAAACCAAAGACCTCCATTTCAACCTAACTTCAATCAACCTTACCAAAACCAACCTCAACACCAACCACCCCAAAATCAAAGCCACCCCAATGACTCAAGCTTGAGCAAAATTGAATCCATGCTTCTCCAAGTTGTTCAAAAACAAGATTCAATGTTTGCTCAACTTCAAAAGAGTGATCAAGCTCAAAGTGTTGCCATCAAGATGCTTGAAACTCAAATGGCCCAATTGGCTGCCTCTAATGCCCAAAAAAAACAAGGCCAACTCCCATCTCATGGTGAGCAACCGAGGGACACCGCTAATGCTATCACCCTTAGGAGTGGTACCACTTATAAGGAACCTCAGCAACCCAAAGAACCAATAGTTGAGCCTACACAAGTAGAGAGCCAAAAAGATTCTCAACCATCCACCGCTAAGAAAGCGGAAAACAAACCTGAAAAGAAGGATGAACCTGAAAAGGAACCCATCAGAATCCAAGTTCCATTTCCCCAACGCTTGAGGAGAAATCATAAGGAAACCCAGTTCGGTAAATTCATGGAAGTAGTCAAAAACCTCCAAGTAACGGTTCCCTTCACTGAATTAATCACTCAAATCCCTTCTTACACGAAATTCATGAAAGATATCTTAACTAAGAAGAGGACTTTAGATGATGTTGAAATCATAGCATTCACAGCTGAATGCAGTGCTTTATTGCAAAATAAGTCCCCTCCTAAGTCAAAGGATCCTGGTAGTTTCTCTATACCTTGCACTATAGGCACCTACACAATCGATAAAGCTCTATGCGATCTAGGTGCCAGTGTAAGTGTCATGCCCTATTCCATATGTGAAAAATTGAATATGGGAATCCTCAAATGCACTAGTATCACTCTGCAAATGGCAGATCATTCTCTAAAACAACCTATGGGAGTTTTAGAAGATGTGCCTGTCAAAGTAGGGAGGTTTTTCATTCCCGTCGATTTCATTGTGCTAGACATGGCTGAAGATTCGCAAATCCCTATTATTTTAGGAAGACCATTTCTACACACTGCAGGAGCAGTAATCGATGTCAAGAATGGAAAATTGACACCAGAAGTAGGTGATGATAAAGTCACCTATAATTTAAACAGTGCAATGAAAAGCCCTATGCTTGAAGAGCCTTGTTGTTTCCTTGATATTGTCGACTCAATTATTGATGAATCTCTGTATCCATCAATAATTGAGGATCCTTTAGAAGCAATCTTATTGTTGGAGGATATCTCTGAGAACGACAATTTTGAGATCAGTGAGCTGGAAAAGGACCTGACCGGAAAAGAGATACCGCCAGAAGAAATCAGAGAGTTCATAAGCTTAATTGATACTCCTGCCAAGGCAGAAGTACATAAACCTGAACTTAAACCTCTTCCCTCAAATCTAAAATATGCTTTTTTAGATGAATCTGAGTATTGCCCAGTCATAGTGAGTGCTCTCCTAGATGAAAATCAGTTAACCTCACTATTGACTGTCTTGAAAAAGCATAAAAAGGCAATAGGATACAAACTTGAA
>JAIUZE010012650.1:0-10223 GCA_022085475.1 Heliosperma pusillum | reverse complement strand
TAATATTTAGCAAGTGGGAAATATTAATAAGAAAAATATTTAATTAAAAAGGTTTTCATAAAATTATTATTTCTCACATGTTAAAAATTATAAGACGAGACCGTAGTTTAATTTAATCTTCTTTTAGTCAAACGGGTTTTGGGTATAATATGATAATTCACATGTTAGAAGTAGTAATAAAATAACATGTAATGAATATGGTGATTTTATGTCTATGTGATAAAGACTCTGCTTCTAGCCGGTTTGATCCAACGGTTTTGGTCAAACTAAGATCTAGTCAGCCCCGATTTGACTGATGACCCGTCGCGGGACTCGGGTCGGGGATTTGTCTTCAAGTCAGGTTGTATTTAATTCATGAATTAGCCTTAGTAGATATGAGGCGATATGTTAATTGATTATTATGGATATGCAATTAGTCACATGATAGGATGTTTTTCCTGTGACTGTTTAATTATAGGGTTGGTGTCGTGTTGACTAAGTACCCATAGAGAATTATAATTATATGGCATGTTAAGTCGTATCTTGACCATGTTTTAAAGGTAACCTCTGAGTTAAGATATTAGTTTTAGTTCGGCCATTGTAATTCTAAATGAGTATCTTGGACCATGACATTGATAGGTCCGTACTTTCTTTAACGAGTATATAGTTCATGGTTAATAGCTTTTGTGTCCCGGATTGGTGGGTTTATATCCAAGTCGGGGCATGGTTACCTAATCCGTTTTGGGGTTGGAGCCAGCTTAAGTACTAGCCATCTCTGCTTAGGGGGTCGCCTAGTAGAGTTTCTTGTGTACTTCTGGTCACGAGACGGGGAATGGACTAGCTGTTGTTACTAGGTCTGATCAGTCTAGGACTAGGATGTTTTCCTACCTTGTGGTATAGCCTCGAGTTACAGAAGTCTTCTATTAACTGTACTAGGAACTTATGCCTGTTTGTAGACGTATTGGTCTTTCATGTTTGTATGATTCTATGAGTTCTAGAAGGTGAGATGCAAGCCGGCTAGGATTGATAGAGTTTGGATTACCGATTGTTCACTGATTCACATGATTACGTGTTGATTAGGGTTTGAGTGTATCAGGGCCATGTTACATGGTAACCGCTGAGCCAGCATACCAGCTTCCCTACCTCGAGTTATATTTTATTATCGGCTTCACATGATAGCTTTCATATGATAGGTTATATGTTAGTTATTTGTTTCATAACATGAAAATCATATCATATATGTTAAGGTTTTGTATTTTTTATATACATTGCTTTTATGTTATTCATGTTTCATTAAACTCGACATTTCGTGGCTGGGAGAACTCGGAGTTACTCCCCACTGACTGTGGCTTCCGTGTTTATATTTAATGCGGTCGAACAGGTGGTGTTGCATATTTGGGGTACATGGACGAGCTAGCGAGTGAAGTTTTACCTTGGACCTATATTCGGTTCATAGTTTTTATATTATTATACACTAGTTTATTTCCGTATTTATACGGGAGATATGTCTCCCGTCTTGTATATTTATTTTGTAGAATATTATTTCGTTTTGTAACGAACCTTTTTATTATGTAATGACACCTTCGTTATATATTCGTATCTTTTATGTATTTAAATAATTTTTTTTTCTTTCCGCAAATTTGAGGGTGTCACAGTTGGTATCATAGCTATTTTGCTCCCGACGCACGTTTGTGTACCCTTGTATAAATAACTTGACCTTAATAAAATAATAAACCGTGAGATAGAAGGGTAAGATGGGTAGATTAGGATTTATGTTGTAGTCTTCTTGTTCTTGCTAAATGTTAAGTACTAATCTGTGTTTTCCCTTTGCAAGATGCCTCCGAGGATTGACAACACCATTTTAGCAGCTCTTACCGTTATTATCCAAAACCAGCAAAATCTGCAAAACCAGCAAGTAAATCCGAATCCTGACCGTGAGAGACACGGTGGTTATACGTGGGTCGCTTCTCAGCTATCGAGGAGCCAAGCCAAAACCTACGATGGCGAAGTTGATCCCGTTAAACTTTCCGAGTGGTTACGAGAGATGGAGAAGAGTTTTTTTCTTTATGATGTCCTTGAAGAGGACAAGGTTCGTTTAGCTTCTCACTTCTTAGTGAAAGAGGCCGATCAGTGGTGGACTCTTTCTGGTCCTACCGCTAAGTTGGAGCCTAATTTCGGGTGGACTCGTTTCCGGGAACTTTTGGAGACGAGGTTTTATCCGGATGAGTTGAAGCAACAAAAGTTGAAGGAGTTCATGGATTTTAAACAAGACAAATTATCGGTTCAAGAGTTCACTACCCGGTTCAATGAGTTGGCTCATTATGCCACTCGACTTATTAGGGTAGAAGAAGACAAAGCGTTCTTTTATTTGGGAAAACTTTCTCCCCAGATAAAGGGGAAGATTAGTAGAGGTTCGACTTCCTTTGTCTCGATCTATAATGATGCCATCTGGGCGGAGAGCTCTATCCGGGAGATTGCCGAGGAAGCTCGTGCTTCTTATGTTGCTCCTAATGCCTTTGGCAAGAGACCTTTATATCCTTCTTCCCGACCTTCATTTTCTCCCTCTTTTTCAAACAAGAGGAGAAACTTTCAGAGTGGACCGGCTAATCAGAGAAACCGTCCATTTATTCCGAGTACCAACAACGACCTTAAAGGTCGTGTCTGCTTTACATGCAAGATGCCTATTCACCCTGGTGTTGGTTGCTACAACAAGCCGTTTATATGCTTTATTTGTCAGAAGTCAGGGCACAAGGCGAATGTATGTCCTGAGAGGAAGGGTACGGTGTCTACACCGGTTATTTCGGGGAGACCTAAGGGTCGTATTTTTATTATGAGCCGTGCTGAGGCGGATGCCCAACCCGATATTGTGACGGGTATGTTCTCGATTTATGATTTACCGTGTTTAATTTTATTTGACACGGGAGCTCCTTTATCTTTTATTTCCATGAGACTATCCGATAAGTTACCGCTTAAAGCTTCAGTAGGAGAAACTACTCCTATATCGTTACCATCCGGAGAAGTATTTTCATGTTCTTATCTTCATTCCGACATTCCAATATCCATAAATGGATCTATTTTTCCGGCGAATCTTTTCCGTTTTCCTCTTGAAGAGTTCGATATTATTTTGGGCATGGATTGGTTATCTACTCATCATGCTCGATTCGAGTGCCGTGATCAGAAAATTATTCTTAAAAGTCCTTTGGGTGCTCGTATTTCTTATCAAGGAGTTAGAAAGCAAACAACGGTGAAGTTAATCTCGGCAATGAAAATGTTAAATGTTATGAAGAAGGGTCATCAAGCATTTCTATGTGTAGTGACTCCTTCTGATTCTTCTCTTCCTTCTTTGAAGGATGTTCCAATTGTTTGTGAATATCCAGATGTTTTTCCCGATGAATTACCGGGAATTGCTCCTGAAAGGGATGTTGAATTTTCCATTGATCTAGTTCCTGGAACTGGACCAATTGCCAAAGCTCCTTATCGTATGGCGCCTTCTGAGTTGAAAGAGTTGAGAATCCAACTCGATGATTTGATTGAGAAAGGCTTCATAAGGCCTAGTGCTTCTCCTTGGGGTGCTCCCGTATTATTTGTCAAGAAGAAAGACGGTTCTATGCGGATGTGCATCGATTATCGTGAGTTGAATCGTGTCACAATCAAAAACAAATATCCTCTTCCACGTATTAATGATCTCTTTGACCAGTTACGTGGTGCTTCTATTTTTTCAAAGATTGATCTTAGATCGGGTTATCATCAGATTCCCGTTCGGGAAGCAGATATTCCGAAGACTGCTTTCAGCTCGAGGTATGGTCATTTCGAATTAAATGTGATGCCATTCGGTTTGACTAATGCCCCTGCAATATTCATGGATCAAATGAATCGTACCTTCCGGGAGTATCTTGATAAATGTGTGGTGGTATTTATTGATGACATTTTGATCTTTTCGAAATCTGAGGAGGAACATGCTATTCACCTCCGAGCCATTTTGGGTGTTCTTCGACGCCAAAAATGGTATGCTAAGTTCTCCAAATGTGAATTCTGGTTGCCCGAGGTATCTTTCCTTGGTCATGTCATTTCCAAGGTCGGTGTTATGGTTGATCCAGCGAAAATTGAGGCAGTTGTGGATTGGAAAAGTCCGAAAAATGTGTCCGAAATCCGGAGTTTCCTTGGTTTAGCAGGCTATTATCGTCGGTTTGTGAAAGATTTCTCCAAATTCGCTAGACCGATGACACAATTGCTAAAAAAGGAAGCAAAGTATGTTTGGACCGATGAATGTGAAATTGCCTTTTTGGAATTGAAGAAGAGATTGACTACCGCACCCGTTTTAACATTACCAGATGATGAAGCTGAGTATGATGTATATTGCGATGCTTCTAAGCATGGTTTGGGATGTGTCTTGATGCAGAATAGAAAGGTTATTGCTTATGCTTCTCGACAACTCAGGGTTCATGAAGTGAATTCCCCGACTCATGATCTTGAGTTAGCGGCGGTAGTACATGCCTTGAAGACTTGGAGACACTATCTTATCGGAGTTCATTGTCGAATATATACTGATCATAAGAGCTTGAGGTGTATTTTTACTCAGAAAGAGTTGAACATGAGGCAGAGGAGATGGTTAGAGTTAGTGAATGATTATGATGCTGAATTGATTTATCACGAGGGAAAAGCAAATGTCGTGGCAGATGCTTTGAGTAGAAAGACTAGTCATTCATTAAATGCTCTTGGTACCTTACCCGATGAACTAGTAACCGAATTTCAGAAGCTTTCAGATACCTTTCCGTTGGGAAAGGATTTGATTTCTTGGTGCTTTTTGACCGCGTACCTGATGTTTTATCGAGCGATTTCGTACTTGTTTACCGATGATGCTACTTTTTAATCGCCATTCCAGCAAAGATATCCCTTTGGTGGCAAGCAAAGGATTGGCTGTGGTATATAATGATAGGGACGACCTTCGTTACCTATGGTCGAATGTACTGTTCCGCGAAGTGCCTGAGTGTTGTAGGTAAGAGAATACTTGATGAAGCTCACCTTTCTCCTTATTCTATTCATCCGGGTGGCGACAAAATGTATAAAGATTTGAGACCAAAATTCTGGTGGCCTAGGATGAAGATTGAAGTGAAGGAGTATGTTAGTCGATGTCTTACTTGTCAGAAGGTGAAGATTGATCATCAAAGACCCGGAGGTTTGCTGCACCCTTTGGAGATTCCTCTGTGGAAATGGGAGTCTATTTCTATGGACTTCGTGATGGCTTTACCTACTACTTCAAGTGGAAAGAATGCTAGTTGGGTAATTGTAGACCGTCTAACCAAGTGTGCTAGATTCGTGCCTATCAAAGAAACTTGGAATATTGAGGTCTTAGCTGGTGCCTATGTGAAAGAGATAGTACGCTACCATGGAGTTCCTAAAGATATTGTTTCAGATCGTGATCCGAGATTCAGTTCCCGATTCTGGACAGCCTTACAAGAAGCCATGGGGAGTAAATTGTTGATGAGCACCGCTTTCCATGCCGCTACTGATGGTCAAACTGAGAGAACAATCCAAACCTTGGAAGATCTTCTTCGAGCTTGTGCCTTAGATTTTCATACATCTTGGGAGAAGAGTTTGCCTTTGGTGGAATTTTCTTATAACAACAGTTATCATGCGTCTATCAAGATGTCACCATACGAGGCTTTATACGGTAGGAAGTGCCGTAGTCCTGTTTGTTGGGATCAAGTACAAGATGATCATATGTTGAGTCCCGACATTGTTACTGAAACGATCGATCAAGTTCAAGTCATTCGTGAACGAATGAAAGCCGCTCAAGATAGACAGAAATCCTATGCCGATGTTCGTCGACGACCACTTGAATTTGATGTTGAAGACCGGGTATTTCTTAAAGTGTCACCAATGAAAGGAGTGAAACGGTTTGGAGGGAAAGGGAAGTTGAGTCCTAAATATATTGGACCGTTTCGTGTGCTTCAAAGAGTTGGTTCTGTTGCTTATCGTCTGGAATTACCTTCGAACTTGAGCAAAGTTCATGATGTGTTCCATGTTTCTCAGTTGAAGAAGTATATCAGTGATCCGAGTCATATTATTCAAGATGAAGTGTTGGACTTGGAACCTAATTTGGCTTTGGAAGAAAGGCCGATTCGTATACTTGAAAGGGCTAACAAACAACTCCGAAACAAGGTGGTGCCTTTAGTTCGTATCTTTTGGCGTTGTGGAAACGTCGAATCAGAAACTTGGGAACCCGAAGCTAAAATATTAGCTAAATATCCCGAGCTCTTTGCTTGAGGTAAATTTCCTTCTTTCTTTCCTCTTCCTATTCGATTTAACCGTTGAAGATTTCGTACCTTCTATCGATATTCTTGATGCTGACGAGAACCTGCCGTTCCGTAGATAAGACCCCGTATTTTATTACAAATATAGTTTTAACAGTTTTGAAATAGACCTACATATATGTTGCGTTCCTTATTCTAAGTTTCGAGGACGAAACTTTTTAAAAGGAGGGGTGATTGTAACAACCCGAAAAGTACCCAATTTTTCTAGTAAAATATTTACTAACACTTTTCAGCAGACTTAAGTTTTTAAAATAGAATTTATTGTTTCGAGTCGTATTTTGAAATTCCGCATTCGTATTTGGAATTTCTGAGAGATTTCATGAAAAGACAGTTTTTGGTCATCTTTGACTTTTCTTGACTTTTAAACCGTCTTTGACTTTTTCTTGACTTTTTAAAGTCGTCATTGACTTTTTATTTATTTTTAAGTCGTCATAAACTTTTCTGGAAATTTTAAGTCATTTTTGACTTTCCGGACTTTTTAGCGATTTTGACTTCCGTTGACTTTTCCCGACTCGTCTCAGAAGTATGAAGACCGAAATTTTCATTAAAAAAAACAGAATATTTTTTGATTTATTTTTATTTAGATTTATTAAGATTTATCATAATTTAATATAATTATTTTGAATTTATCGGAATTGAAAGAAAACGTTTACGGTTTTAACCGAAACGTCATTAAACTTTCCGACGCATCGTAAAGCGCGCAACAAAATCGAAACTCGACTTTGGCATGAGTCACGCGGCCATGTCATCGTTTTCCACTCACGATTGGATATTTAATTGATTCGATTAAAATAATACAAATATCTTAGATATTTGTTACTTTATCGATCCGTCAACAGAAATTACGCAAATCGAGCAAAAACAGACCCGAATCACCTCAAACCACACGGCTCCTTAAAGTCCTCTAATAGCCTTGATATTTTGATTACTTTTGATTACAATAGCATAATATCTAGATCACTATTCGCTTTATCGATCAATTAACGAAAATTACGCAAAACGCTCGAAATCAGACCCGTTTTCTCACCATTCCACACGGCTCAAAAGTCCTCTAATAGGACTTGATATTTCATTACTTTTGACTACAATATCTTAATATCTAGATATTTGGTGTAATTAACTTTATCGTTAATTATATTTAATCGTTTACCGTAAAACAATTATTAAACGCGAGTCAATTACGGAACAACAATGTCAAAACTCGACACCTTTATGTGTCTATAAACACCCGGCACCCACACACCCCATATGACTCACAAACAACTTTTCATTTTACAACAAATCAAAATAAGATCAAAACCTCACTTTATTTAATCGTTCTTCGCGTTCTTCATCGTTCATCTTTAGTTCTTCATCGTTCTTGAGCAAAACCTCCATAAATCCTTCATTTCTAAATTAAATCCTTCCTAATTTATATTTCTAGACTCTCCTCTTCGCTCCTCATCTTCTAGTACGGTTTATTTTCAATTCCGTCAAGATCGTTTTCATCATTTAATTATGGAAAATTAAGTTTAAGTTCTAATAATTGTTTTTCTTGTTATTTCTTATAGGGGAAGAGTTTGAAGACGAATTTGGAGACTCTTATATTTTGGGTGAAGACTAGTAGAAGGGTTTTCTTATTTATTACTTCTTATATTTTGTGTGCTAAGTGGTTTGCTAGCTAAGGTAACGATTCCGATTTACTCGACGAATTAATGTCACATAGCCTTAGTTTTGTTTTTGTAGTCTTTAGTTTTGGCTCATGTTATAGTATTTATGATTTTAGCTAGTAATATAGCCTTTAGTTTTATTTATTTGGAATTTGGTTCATCTTTAATTTTGGTTCATGTTTTTATGATTTATGGATTTTTAGTTAGTAATATGTTAAGTAGTGATTTTTATGTTGTATGGAATTTTTATGATGATTTATTGTTTTTGATAATTTTTAAGTTGTAGGAAATTTTTATGATGATTTATTGTTTTTGATAATTTTAAGTTATAGGAAATTTTTATGATGATTTATGGTTCTTGATGATTTTTAAGTTGTAGTGAATTTTTATGTTGATTTATTGTTCTTGATGAATTTTTATGGTTTTTCATAAGTTATGATTTTTATGTTGTTTATGAACTTTTAACAAATTTAGGGTTCTTGAAGAATTTTAATGATTTTTACTAAGTTATGATTTTTATGTTGTTTATGAAATTTTAACAAGTTTAATGTTCTTGACAAATTTTGATGATTTTTAATAAGTTATGATTTTGTATGAATGTTGTTAAAATGGTTGTTTGATGATTAGAAACATGTTGGAAGTGATTTGGTGTTGTTGTTGGTGAACCGTGGGGTTGGCAGCCAGACCGGACCAAACAGACCGGTCAAGGCCGGTTCAGACCGGTCTGGGTTGGTCCATGGTGGGTCCGGGTTTTGGTCTTTGGGTTGTGTCGATGTTTGATTGATTGGTTGTTGTTTTGACGGGTTTTGAATATGTTAAAGCATGCGGGAAATATTAGAAAAACGGGTTTAAATAAAAAGTGTAAAATCTGCCATTTTTACCAAAACAGGCCGTGGGGCCCAAAACAGGCCCATGTGGGTCCGGCCCAATTCAGCCCGTGGGTCCCACCTTGGGACTCGTGACGGTTGTTGAGTTATCGTCATTTTTATCGTGTTTTGTAATATTTAGCAAGTGAGAAATGTTAATAAGTAAAATATTTAATTAAAAAGGTTTTTCATAAAATTATTATTTCTCAAATGTTAGAAATTATAATACGAGATCGTAGTTTAAATTTATATCCTTTAAGTCAAGCGGGTTTTTCGTAAGATTTAATAATTCACATGTTAGAAGTTTTAATAAAATAACATGTAATGAATATGATGATTTTATGTTCAAGTCTAATTGGTAAAGACTCTGTTTTTAGCCGGTTTGACCAAACGGGTTTGGTCAAACTAAGATCTAGTCAGCCCCGTTTTGACTGATGACCCGTCGCGGGACTCGGGTCGGGGATTTGTCTTCAAGTCAGGTTGTATTTAATTCATGAATTAGCCTTAGTAGATATGAGGCGATATGTTAAGTGATTATTATGGATATGCAATTAGTCACATGATAGGATGTTTTTCCTGTGACTGTTTAATTATATGGTTGGTGTCGTGTTGACTAAGTACCCATAGAGAATTATAATTATATGGCATGTTAAGTCGTATCTTGGCCATGTTTTAAAGGTAACCTCTGAGTTAAGATATTAGTTTGGTTCGGCCATTGTAATTCTAAATGAGTATCTTGGACAATGACATTGATAGGTCCGTACTGTCTTTAACGAGTATATAGTTCATGGTTAATAGCTTTTGTGTCCCGGATTGGTGGGTTTATATCCAAGTCGGGGCATGGTTACCTAATCCACTTTGGGGATGGAGCCAGCTTAAGTACTAGCCATCTCTGCTTAGGGGGCCGCCTAGTAGAGTTTCTTGTGTACTTCTGGTCACGAGACGGGGAATGGAATAGCTGTTGTCGCTAGGTCTGATCAGTCTAGGACTAGGATGTTTTCCTACCTTGTGGTATAGCCTCGAGTTACAGAAGTCGACTATTGACTGTACTAGGAACTTATGCATGTTTGTAGAAGTATTGGTCTTTCATGTTTGTATGATTCTATGAGTTCTAGAAGGTGAGATGCAAGCCGGCTAGGATTGATAGAGTTTGGATTACTGATTGTTAACTGATTCACATGATTACGTGTTGATTAGGGTTTGAGTGTATCAGGGCCATGTTACATGGTAACCGCTGAGCCAGCATACCAGCTTCCCTACCTCGAGTTATATTTTATTATCGGATTCACATGATAGCTTCATATGATAGGTTATATGTTAGTTATTTGTTTCATAACATGAAAAGCATATCATATATGTTAAAGTTTTGTATTTCCCATATACATTGCTTTTATGTTATTCATGTTTAATTAAAC
>JAIUZE010012649.1:0-10217 GCA_022085475.1 Heliosperma pusillum | reverse complement strand
TATATATATATATATATATATATATATATAGAAGTGGGTTCAAATGAGTCCCTCCTTCTCTTTTGAGTCCTTGAGTCCTAATCCAAGCCATTGGATCAAGAGGAAGAATGGCTAGGATTAAAACAAAATGGAGGGTCAAGATTGTGAGACACACACAATCATCTTTTTTAAACCCTAATATAAATACCCATTTTTACTCTTTTTCTTCATTTTCACATCCTCTCATTCTCTTTCTACCTCCCTTCTCTCTCTACATCCTCTAAAAAAAAAACCAAAAAAATCCTAAAAAAAAACTACCCCACCCGCCACCTCCTCCTCCCTACACCACCACCTTCTCCGCTCCACCTTCCTCCACTCCACCTTCCTCCTTCTCCTCCTTCCGCCGCCACTGTCCTCCACCGTTGCCGCCGTCCTCCACCGCCGCCGCCGTCTTCCTTCTCCTCCCGCCATCCTCCTGCCGCAGCCATGCTGCTCCGCCGCCACCCCCACCTGCGCAAGTGCCGCCACTCCCCGCCTCTTCTCACGCCACCTTTCACCACCCACCACTACCACCATTCTTATATTTAAAAATAAAAAAAACCCAAACTAGCACAACCACCATTTAGATCTGAAAAAATAAAAGAATAACAAAAAATACCACACCACCATTTTAGATCTGAAAAAATGGGTATAAAAAAACCCACCACCAATTCAAAAAAACCCACCCCCCACCGGCCCCACCACCGCCGCCTCCTCTCTTCTCTTTTTTTTTTTCTGATTTTGTTTGTTTTTTTGTTTAATTTTAGATCTTGTTTTTTCATTATGTATTTTTTGTTTCTAGATCTAATTTATTTATTTTCAGATTCACTCTTTTTTTTTTTTTCGTTTTTCATTTTTTTGAATTTCTTATGATTTTCTATTTTATTTTTATCTCGTTTTTTATTTTTTTTGTTCTCATTTTTGTTGTTGGTGGGTTATTGATTATTTTTAGATCTAAAATTACACAGTTATGGAATAAAATTACACAATTATGTACTAAGGTTATACAATTATGGACTAAAGTTACATCATTTTAAAAAAAAAAGGGTTAGAAAAACAACCATCACCATTTCAGATCTTGTTTTTTGTTTTTCATGTTTTTTATTTTTATTTAAGATCTCCTTTTTTTTTATATAAGTTTTTTTTCCAGATCTCATTTTTTTTATATGTTTTTTTTCCAGATCTACCCTTTTTTTTTCGATTCACTTATTTTTATGTAAGATCTCATTTTTTTTATATATATTTTTTTCCAGATCTAAAGTTACATCATTATGTACTAAAGTTGCATAATTATGTACTAAAGTTACATCATTATGTACTAAAGTTACATCATTATGTACTAAAGTTGCACAATTATGTACTAAAGTTACATCATTATGTACTAAAGTTGCACAATTATGTACTAAAGTTGCAAGTTGCACAATTATGTACTAAAGTTACATCATTATGTACTAAAGTTACATCATTATGTACTAAAGTTGCACAGTTATGGACTAAAGTTGCACAGTTATGGACTAAAGTTGCACAGTTATGGACTAAAGTTGCACAGTTATGGACTGAAGTTACGCTATTAATAACTAAAGTTACATTAGTATGGACTGAAATTACACTAGAAAAGATTAAAGTTACCTAAACATGTCTTAAAAAATTCAAATTAATATATTAAATAAATAAAGTTACACTATAATTGACTAAAGTTACACAATTAATAAATAAAGTTTCACTAAAGTTAAAGTTACACTTATAAAAATGTTAAAATTAAATCATATTTTGACTTAAAGTTACGCAATTAAGAATTGAAGTTATACTCATAAAAAAAACTAAAATCACATAAATTTGTTTTAAAATTATATAAATTCAAATTTATAAAGTCGAAATCACATTTTAGTTTAAAGTTACAAAAATAATGGTGAAAGTTACACTCTTAATGACTAAAGTTAGCCTCATAAAAAGGCAAAAATGACATAAACTTATCTTAAATTTATATAAATTCAAATTTATATAGTCGAAATCACATTTTGGTTTAAAGTTACACCAAAAAAGGTTGAAATTACACTCGTAATGACTGAAGTTATACTCATAAAAAGTCTAAAATCACATAAACTTGTTTAAAGTTACATAAATTCAAATTTATATACTCAAAATCACATTTTAGCTTGAAGTTACAAAAATAATGGTTGAAGTTACACTCGTAATGTAGGTGGAAGTCAATAAAACCCAATCATTTGTTCTAATCTTGTCCCTTCATTTTATTCTAATCTTGTCTATCCATTTTTCTTTTAATCTTGGCCCTCCCTCTTGTTCTAATCTTATCCCTCCATCCTCTTCATCCAATGGCCAAGACTATGACTCATGGACTCAATTTTGAAGGTGGACTCATTAGAACTTGTCTATATATATATATATATATATATATATATAGGAATTGAATCATGTGAGACTCCCTTCTTAGGGTGAGGCAGCTGTACCCATCCTAGCCATTGGATCTAAAACATATGGATGTTTCAAAATTGTGCCACGTGCCCCTCAATAAAACTAACGTGAGCAATTAACAATTCCCTCATTAGTACTCATTTACTCTTCCACACTCTTCCCCTCTTTCTTTCTCTTCTGTAACATCCAAACCTCCATTTTCACTGTGCAAAACCTCCATTTTTTATCGCAAGCTTCGTAATTTTCGATCTAGGTAATATATCTCATCCTAATTTGCGATTAGCTACTGCTTACTTCACACTCATTGATAACCTGTTAATTTATTTGTTCAATTTTTTTAATTTTCGATCTACTATTTAGTAAGTCGAGTTCTTATTTATTTATTTTTCATTTTTCGATCTTTTTCTACACCTATTTGTTTGATTCGTTCCTTTCTTTTAGTATTTCATCCCTAGATTTTGATTTGTGTTCATTAATTTGTTTATTTTTGTTGATTCAACTACTTAATTAGTTGATGCACTGAGTTGAGTTTATGTTTTGCAGGTTTCAATCGTTTTCTACGCTTTAGTATTCTGTAGTAAAAAATCAAGGTTTTGATCTTCTGTTTTTGGCTGATTAATTGCTACTTTAGTATTCTTCTGTAGTAAAAAAAATGAGGTTTTGATCTTCTGTTTTTGACTGATTAATTGCTGCTTTAGTGTTCTGTAATAAAAATCGAGGTTTTGATCTTCTATTTTTGACTGATTAATTGCTGAGTAGTAAAATTTGCTTAGGTCATCATCTTCTGATAATACTGTCAATATATGAAGTTATTTTCATTTTGGCTGAATAATAACTGGTATTCTAATTCAGTTAGATTTTAGTCTTCGGTTTGTACTAATTGCAGACTGGAAGCTAGAAATTGACGCATATATTAGCTGCGTATGGTGTACGATCTCACCATTTTGTGAGTGTCCCTCATTTTTTCATTCAATTTTCGTATGCATTTTTATTAAGTTTACGATTAATTGGGCTTGTATGTATAATGTAACAAACAAACAGTGGCGTGCTGTGGCTTGTTCCTTTTCATTGACTTGTGTCATGTATGCTGGCTCTTTCGTCCTCAAGTTGTTTGACTTGCGGGATGAGGGTGAGAGTCCTTGTTTTCCTCTCGAGGCCATCAGATTCTTTGCTTCCAACATTGCTGTGTGGCGGAATCTTGTTGTGGTCAGTTCCTCTTCTCACCTCCTATATCATTTTAAACATGGAGTATGATTTTATGTTACTGATGTTGGACGTCACTAATTTGTCATCCCTAATAAGACTAGAAACCTGAATCAAAGCCTCAACATCATTATTTATAGTAACAATTCATCATACATTTGCAAAGTGGAGCCCTTTCGTTTCACAAAATCAAATTCAGAGTTCACGCTTTATTTGTGATTATATTTACGTTTTGCCACACATGGTTCACCCTAAAACTCATATATAACGTGTCCTACAAGTGAGGGAGGAATGAATTCAGCAAAGGCCGCATTAGAGAGTGACACAAATGCGGAGTAATGAGTTCAACAAAGGTTCACGAAATCAGGTCCAAGGTTCACAAAACAAGATCCAAGGTTCACAAAATCAGGTCCTAGTTTCACAAGATCAAGTCCAAATTTTTCCCAAAAATCAAGTGCATGATTCTCAATGGTCACAAGATCAGGTACATGGTTCACAAAAATAAATGCACAAGATCGAGACACGTCACAAGACTAGAGTCCAGCAGCCTCACGACCTCACCAAATTATTTGCCCCACTTGATTTGACCCACAAGGTTTGTGAATCCTTTACTTTGTGGTGCGAGTCTAGGACCTTACTTTATGAAACTTCTCTGAACATACTAATTGACGTTGTGAAAGTAGGTCTTTATTTTGTGAATCCCACCCATAAAGTTTGTGAATCTTGGACTTTGTAGCGTGAGTCTAGGGCCTTACTACGTGAAACTGATGATGTGAACATATATAATCACAAATAGCTTTCCTCTTTACAAATTTCTTTCCCAAATTCTTTGTTAATTTTCTAATTGAGCTTCCGTTTTTTATTTCTATTGTCATTAATTTGAAAATTTACTCATTCTAGTTCACTTATTGAAAATTTTGTGTTATATTCAGCTCAATTGTTTGTTGCTTCTATGTCGTCGTAGTCGTCACCTTCAATTTCCGATTTCTTTACTCCTCCTTCGTTTTTGCATTCTCGGATCTGACATCGCGTTCTAACATATTATTGTAAGTACTCTTTTCGATTTTCTGTAGTTACGATGGTGATTTCGTTAATTATGCATATTCAACTTGAAATCCTACTTCTATATGGTTTTCCCTCTTTTCTGATTATTATCACTTTTATCCTTCTAAGCTTAATCTACTTGATTTTTCGTCATTAAATAGTTCACTTTCGTTATTCTAGGTTTGTTTTGCACAAAATTAAGCGATTAACATGCCAATACTTTTTCCGAAGTTAAGCGATAAGCGCAAATCTGTTTCGTATTGATAGCATGTTGATAATGGCGGGTGCACAGAGCAATTGGCAATTGTTCTTCACTCGGGTTAGCCGTTAGTTTTGGTGAAACTTGGCTTGTTGTGTTGTGAATGTAGGACTCAAGTTTGTAAAAATTCCTTGAAAATAAGAATTTTCTTTGTTAAAGTAGGGCATCTGTTTGTGAATCCTACATCTAAGGTTTGTGAACCTTGGCTTTTTGTGTTGTGAAATTTAGACCCAAGTTTGTGAAACTACTTGGAAAATAGGAATTTTCTTTGTTAAAGTAAGACATCAATTTGTGAATCCTACAGCTAAGGTTTGTGAATCCTACAACGAAGGTTTGTGAATCTAGGATCTTAGTTTGTGAAACTCCTATGAAAATAGGAATTCAACTTGTTTTTTTCATCACCATAAACATATATATTTTGAAAATTTTCTTGTCTTAAAACTGATGTCATTTCTTTTTATATATAACTTTGGTATATATTTTTTTAACTAATTGTATATCCTTGCTTGTTTTTGTTGGTATAGGTTTTTTCCTAAAGTTTTTGTGTTGTGTTGGTGGGATCAAGGGATCAAGACGGTGGGTTCAAGGGATCAAGACTGTGGGATCAAGACAATTCAGACGGTGTTAATCCTTAGTTGTAAATCCACAATTTAGTAGACATTTGTTTCCAACAGTTTGTATAAGTATTATTCCACAACAGTTTGTATAAGAGAAACGATTTAGAAAAGTAGGTAATTATTTAGTAGACAAGCAGCTCAACTTGCACTTTTGTGAATCTAGGGCCTCAGTTTGTGAATCTCACACTTTTGAACTGTGAATCTATTAACTTAGTTTTTAAAAATAGGATTTGGCCTTGTGAAACTTGGGCTTTTAGTTTGTGAATCCTACAACTAATCTATGTGATGAATCCTACGGCTAATTCTAGTTGTTAAAGTAGGGCAGTCATTTGTGAAACTAAGATCTCAATTTGTGAAACTCTTGTGCAAATAGAAATTTACTTTGTTAAAGTAGGGCAGTTGTTTATGAATCCTATAGCTAACGTTTATGAATCTTTGAATTTCTTGTTGTGAATCTAATTTACGTGTAAGAAATTTCACACGTAAAAGGAATCATAACACAATTACATATTGTATTCGCAAAATATGAAATATATAGTAACCTTTAAAGTAAAACGATTTCACCCACTGATGTCTTAGTTTCACAAAATCACAAACGTTTCATAAAATCAAACTTAGGTTTCACACAATTACGTCTAGGATTCACAAAATCTGAAATAATAAACTTTTAATAAACGATTTCACAAATTGATGTCTATCTTTCACAAAATATGGTCTAGGATTAACAAAATCATTAAATACTACAAAATCATCAAATGCTAACCAAAAACATATTCCTAAATGCTTGAGTTGAAAACCAAAATAAATCAAACATAAAAGAAAAGTAGCTAAAACTTGTGTTTATTCAATCCTCATCATCCTGGGAATACATCACTCTCTATTCCGCTTCTTCACTCTTTATTCCGCTTCTTCCTCTTCTGGTGTATCTTCCTGTGTAAATAAACAAACCTTTAATTAGATACTCCTTTGGAAAAATACTGTCTAGAACTCACATCGATGGTAATAAATATTCAAAAATCATGTCACGGGTTAACAACAACTCAAACATAAAAAACAAAAAAACATATTACTGCTAACATAGGAAAAATTATAAGTTTCACAAAATCATGTCTAAGTTTCACAAAATCATGTCCTAAATTCACAACTAAACAACTATATATGCATCATATAATTAAATTCTCAACATGACGGAACGATGATTAACAGTTTCGCAAAATAGTGTTTAAGTTTCACAAAAACAGGTTCTAGATTCACAAAGAAACAAACATATATACAATGCATTATATAATCACTACAAGGTGGAAGCTAATTAGCTACCAACATTTCAGTAGCAAATCACTAGTTTTCGGTAGCTAATTACAAATAGAGACGGAATTTGCGACGGTAGATGGTTCGTAGCTAAAAGCCTTGTCGCTAATTTTGCTACGGAATTGGCTACCAAAAAATAGCTACCAAATTCGAAGTAGCTACTTTTGCAACAGTAATAGAGACGAAAGTTTTAGTAGCTACATTAGCTACCATAAATAGTATAGTAGCTAAACTAGTGACTGAATTAGAGACCAATTTAGTTGTTCTTAAATTAGCGACTAACTAGTTAGTATCTAAATTGTCTAGGAAACAATAAATACGGGTCCCATATTTGTCACGTCACCCTAGCTAGGCCTCCGCACTCATTGTGCGACATGGCACGTTGGACCACCGCCCGCCGCCTAGCTCGTCAAACATGCATCACCTCTTGTAGAGAAATGAACAATTTATGTTGTTAAGAGGAATCGAACCCATGACCTACAACTCCATAACTGACATTCTAACCATTGAGCCACATGCAGATTAATGACTATTTGGGTAATGAATATCTAGTTAAGGTTAAAGTCATTGTTACGTATGTATGAGCATTATAAGGTACTTTTTAATAATAATTATAATAATATAAGTAAACTATTATAATAATTCAAAAGTATATTTCATATTGATATTTATTTTGTATTAAATGTCCAATATACATGATAGTGAAAATTAACTTTAGCTACCAATGTATTTCCATAGCAAAAAACTAAAATTAGATACTAAATTTGCTACTCACTTTGTGTTGTCTTTATATTAACTACGTACTTATATATTAATTTTCTTTGATCTCCTAGGTAGCGACTAAATAGATTGTTCTGTTATATTGTGTCGACGTATATAGAGACAACTCTAGCTACCGACAAACTTTCGTATCTAAAAACTTAAATTAGATACTAAATTTGCTACCTCCTTTATTTTGTCTCTAAAATAGAGACCTAATTAGCTACCATTATAGTTTGGTCTCCTATATAGAGACTAAATATATTTTTTGTCTCAACATTAGTCGTTAAGTTATATATTTAGCTACTAAGTTTCACTCAGTTGCTATTTCAGTAGCTAAAGCATCATTCTCTTGTAGTGAATTAACTTTTCACCGTGACGGAGCGACTATTATAATAATCACAAAACCAAGTCTTTATTACACAGGAATCATAAACACCAACATCAAGTCTCTATTTCACATTAACAAAAACCTAGAATATTACAATGTCGTCTTTAAGATTCAACCAACCAAGTTTTAGATTCACAAAATCAAAATCAAAGCGGCAAAATTGAGACATACCTGTTTCAATAGAACTATTATCATCAAGTATTGTGATATCTACAATCCCCATAACAATCAGAGCTGCAAAACGTCAAAAACAACATTGTAATTAATAAGAAATCAGGAGGTTGATAAAAAAATTCATTTTTGATGAAAATCGAGACTTATATCATAAATTAATCAACGGTATTTATGAATATGCTCAATTTTGATAAAATTTTAAAATTACCTGAAAATAAATTGAAATTTTCTTCTGAATTTGATAAACTCACGTTGTTGTGTGTTGTTTCGGTGATATCGACGCCCAATTTTGTAGAATCGCAGCAGAGAGAAATTGATTGAAATTCAGAACGTTGATGGTGTTGTTCTTATGAAGAAGCAGAGAGAAAGTGTTTGGTGGAAATTGTGAAATTGGGTTTGGGGTTTACGTAAGATAGATGGTGTTTGGGCCAATTAGGAATGACCCCTAATTGTTTGTCAGCCTAATGAACAACATGACTTGAGTCAGCTCAACGAAATAGTATCAGTCCAATGAGAAGTTTGGTGAGGCAGGCTGCCTCGCCATAATTAGCTGCCTCACCGGATTCAGACTCTATATATATATATATATATAGGCAAGTTATAATGAGTCCACCTTCAAAATTGAGTACATGAGTCCTCATCTTGCCCTTTGGATGAAAGAGATGGAGGGACAAGATTAGAACAAGATGGAAGGCTAAGATTAAAAGAAAAATGAATGGACAAGATTAGAACAAAATGAAGGGACAAGATTAGAACCAAATGAGTGGGTTTTAATGACTTTCACATACATTACAAATACATAATGATGTAACTTTAGTCATTAAAAGTGTAACTTCAACCATTATTTGTGTAACTTCAAAATAAAATGTGATTTCGAGTATATAAATTTGAATTTATGTAACTTTAAGATAAGTTTATGTGATTTTTACCTTTTTATGAGGGTAACTTTAGTCATTAAAAGTGTAACTTCAAACATTATTTGTGTAACTTTAAACTAAAATGTGATTTCGAGTATATAAATTTGAATTTATGTAATTTTAAGACAAATTTATGTGATTTTTGTTTTTTTATGAGGCGAACTTTAATCATTAAGAGTGAAACTTCAACCATCATTTTTGTAACTTTAAATTAAAATGTGATTTCGACTATATAACTTTGAATTTATATAATTTTTAAACAAATTTATGTGATTTTAGTTTTTTATGAGTGTAACTTTAATTCTTAATTGCGTAACTTTAAGTTAAAATATGAATTAATTTTAATATTTTAATAAGTGTAACTTTAACCTTTATTAGTGAAACTTCATTTATTAACTGTGTAACTTTAGTCAATTATAGTGTAACTCATGTTTAGGTAACTTTAGTGTTTTCTAGTGTAACTTCAGTCCATACTAATGTAACTATAATCATTAATTAAGTAACTTCAGTCCTTAATAAGATAACTTTAGTCCAGTGCAACTTTAGTCCATAATTGTGAAACTTTAGTCCATACTAGTGAAACTTTAGTCCATACTAGTGAAACTTTAGTCCATACTAGTGAAACTTTAGTACATACTAGTGAAACTTTAGTATGTACTAGTGAAACTTTAGTCCATACTAGTGAAACTTTAGTACATACTAGTGAAACTTTAGTACATACTAGTGAAACTTTAGTACATACTAGTGAAACTTTATATCTAGAAAAAAAATCCACATCCACTAACAAAATAAACAAGAACCAAAAATATAAAAAACGAAATACTCAATTAAAAAACAGAAAAACATAAGAATATTTTACTTAAAAAAAGAGCTATAAACAATAAAAAAAGTGAAACTGAAAAAAAAAAAAACTAGATCTAGAAAAAATAAATATAAAATGAAATAATGAAATCTAAAATTAACAAAAAAAAACATAAGAAATCTGGAAAAAAAAAACAAGATCTAAAATTGTGGTGGTTATTTTTTTAAACAACACCACACGACCAACCACCACTCCCCCCACACCAACCACCACCAACGTGGTCCACCGTCAT
>JAIUZE010012646.1:0-13544 GCA_022085475.1 Heliosperma pusillum | reverse complement strand
TTCCGCATTCGCGAGGGTTGTCACATTAACACCCTCAGACTTACATGTTGACGAAACGAGATATGAACTAAAGTTACGTTTTAGCGATAGCTCGACTCAAATGTAAAGAAAGTCCCCTCGTAAGAGGATCGATTGATTAAAGAATGATTAAGATTGATTATTGTTGAGTTAATCAAATTGGTAGGTCAAATGCAAACGTGACGGGAACCCAGAAGGATCTGAGCTTACGTGGTCGATTGATCAAGCACGTAGATGTCAAAATGCTTAGAGCAAGGTCTATATGTTGGAGTAATTGTCCTCCACAATAGTGCATTTATATAATAAATCTCATTTGGAATATACGTGGCATGATTAGTATATTTTGATACTCCACGTCAGTTGATTAACGTAAATCGGTAACGCTCGGCTAACTAGAGTTTGACGTTATTGTCGTATGACGGCGGTGATCAACTGATCCCTTTAGGTCACACCTATAGGATGAGACCCAAATAGAATACTAATTATTTGTATATGATACAGGTTAATTAGTCTCTTGCGTATATTTGATATACGTTTAGTTATGTGAGTTAGTTATTGGATATTGAGTTAATGAACTCGAGCCAATAGATTTTATTAGTCAATTATACGATAATTGACTGAATAAATTTTACGACTTATTTTAATACGATTAAATAAGATTTGTTTAGTGATTAATTGTTAATTTACTAAATTAGTTGAAGTTTTGTATATATTTTGAGGTACAGGTAATTAGTTAATTATATTTACAAGGAGTTGTAAAATAAATTAACTGGGCATTGCGGGACCTATTATATATTGATATAATGGTAAAATATCACTTAAAAGTTGAGTGTATATTATTTATTAATTTGAGTCATATAATTGTTATATGATCAAATTAATACTTAATTATATAAGATAATCAAGCATATGATAATAAGTATTTGTGAGACAAATATCAAAAAATCAAAATGGACCATATAATGCACATGGTGGACGTTTCATAGTAGCTTGTAGTAACAATTTATTTTGTTTAAGTCTACACTCCACATTTTGCCATGATTACCTATTATGCTACATGTCACGATAGCCTATTATGACATCTTATGATTATATACTAACCAACACTCAACATTCATGCATGTGAATAAAATAAGAGCCCATAATCACCATTTTGGTGTGGTTGTAGCCGTGAGAAGAGAATGAAAAAAGGACACAAGAGTTGTTCTCCTTTTTTACTTATTTTAATTCATGCTTGCTGATAAGTGAATATTTCTATGGTTTTAACCCCCAATTTAGCTCAGTTTTGTATGTCATTTGTGCTTTGTTAAGCCACTTTATGAGCTAATATCGTCTTCTAGGTGAATTCCTATGTTCTAACCTGTTTTGTAGGGAAAGTGACGTTTCTACGCCCTTTTTCTATATTCTCGAGCATTTGCCTAGAACCCGACGATTTGAAGAAGCAACCTTGGCCAAGTGAAAGGCATTTCAAGAAGGTTCACTAATTCGAAAGAGAGAAGAACCAAGGACAGTTTCGTAGTTGTCGGAAGATCAATCAATTGGGCGGAAGAATTCATCGCTTTGCATCAAACCCTACCAACAAACCCGATTGTAGAAGTCAAGGGGGATGTTGGAAGTCAAGTCAAAGCAAAGGAAGATGAAACGTTAGTCAAATGCTTCCAGAAGACACTTACCCAATCGGGTAAGTGTGTACCCGATCGGGTATGTGTGCTGCTTCGAGCATGCGGCTACAACTTCCTATTTTTGACCTATGTGTTTAATGCCCGACCTCTTCTCCTCGAAACCCTAATACTATAAATAGATGCTCTAGCCCCTCATATCAATCATTCTCTTCACACAACATCTCTTTCTTCTTACATTTCTCTTTAGTTTAGTTCTTCTTCTTTCTTAGTTTAGTTTAGTTTTAGTTTTCTCTAGTTTAGTTTAGTCTAGTTCTAAGTTTTCTTCAATTGTAGTTGTTCTAGTTGTAATTGGAATTCAAGTTTCCGGGTTTGCATTTCCTATTCAAGTTCTTATTCCATTTCAATCTTTGCTCATCCTTTTTCGGTAATCTTTATTCTCGTCTTTACATTATAGTTTCATTTTCTTTTAGTATTTCTTTATCATGTTTATCATTCTTAGTTTTATAATCTTAGTTTCCTTTTCATTGTTAATCATGCATAAGTAGTCACCCTTCTAGGGTGTAGGATAGCCATGTTAGATTAATTAAAAGATGATAATTGGATAAAAGAAATTGTGCCTTTAAAACGTTGTGTCTATGCATGTTTGGATTGTAACGATAGTTATCGATTTTTGGCCAAAATCATTTGACTAGTATGGAATTCTTTTCCAAGGTAGACATACGAGATTTGAATAGACAAAGCATGACATGGTGGATTAAGACCTAGTAAATCGCCTAAAAAGCCTGCTAGACCATCTGATCTATGATTGTAATGCACACATCATTCTTACGAACTCGCAATGAATTATTTACATATCCTAAATCCAATTTCATCAATATGTTAATCTACATGTGTGAACCTACTTCCCTAGATCATTTTCTTTATTGTATTGTTATCATTTTTATTATAGCATCTAGTAACTAGTGACAACATTTGCCAATCGTCCAAGGTAGAGTTCTAACCATAACTATTCACAAGTATCTCCCGTCTCCCCGAGATCGACCCCTTACTTCCCTAATTACATTAATTTGTTATTAGCCTAGTCTGGGTTATTTATCTTTGATTAGGGTACGCGACAACCCTGTCAAATTTTGGCGCCGTTGCCGGGGAGCACGGTTTTGTTTATTTGTGATTAGTAGAGTTTTACCTTGTCTTTTTCTTCTTTTCTTTTGTCTCGAGGAACACTTGTTCCTTGCGATTTTTCTCACCTTTTCCTTGTAGTATAGTTACTATTTTCAGGTAATAGGAATATTTTATTTCAAAGGGATTACTTTATTTTCTCTCAATGACTATCTATTTCCAACCACCACAATGCGAGAATGAGTCTTTCCATGAATACCTCGACCGATTTTATAGCTATTGTAGACATATTATCTCTCTTGGGTATACCCTTGATGAGACCTATATGAGGAATGTCGTGATTCATAGAATTCTCATTAAGTGTCGTAGCCTGGCTATGCAATTTAGTGCTGGAAGTTTTTATCAAAAGAGAGGAAATGAACTTTGGATTTTCTTGGACTTTATGGCATCCCAATCTCTGGATGAAACGCACCGGCGGTTGGGAATCCAAGAGCAAATCAATGAAATCAGGGCTCAACTTCAAATACTCAAAGGGCAAAAGGAAGAACCCACGTTTACAAAATATAAGCCAATCAATTTTCCTTATGCTTTTTCACCATGTGAGTCTATTTTCTCCTGTGCTTTTTCAGCCCCCTCATGTGAGTCTAATTCTCCCCAATCATATGAATTAATAGATGACGATGATGATGGTCCAACCTTTTCTATTGGAAGTCACTCTAGTGTCGTTCCATTTGACAATTTTGAGACCCCCATTATTGATATTGACCATATGGTAGTCGAGATTTTAGACAAGGATGTTGTTAAGCCCATTTGTGACTCCAATGGAGAGTTGTCGATCGAGTCATCAGATTTCTTTGAAAATCCCTTCGCTAAGGATATTCCAGATTTATTTGAAAATGATACTGGGTTTTGTGAACCTAGCCTTGAAATTAAGTGGGATCAACCACCCATTTTTGATTCCCAATCCTTTGATTCACCCTACCCTCAATTAGAGTCCACTAATGATATTTTGGGAACTAATTGTTTGTTCCATGATCTTAACCATTTCACTCCATCTCTCACTGACGAGTGGAGCAGTTCAGTGGTCATCCATGAAGTTTGTCATGCGCACAATGATAAGATATATCAATTCTTGCCTTCAATATTTCATGCATATATCTTGTCAATTGCTTACATATGTTTTTGTATAGCTCATGCGCAGGTATATGATCGACTTCTAAGGGCATTGACATGCGTTTTAAGGCACAAAGAATGATTTTCATTAATAAAGAGTCTAGCGAGACGTTAAACCAGCGCTTCTCGGGAGGCAACCCGTGTTTTCCCTTTCTTTTTTGCATTTTATTTTTACTTTTCCCTTTTTCGTTGTTAGGATTTACCTTGCAAATGAAAGAGTATTTGAAGAAAATCTATAAAGACCTTCCTTGTCAAGTTTAAAAGACTAGCTTGGGGGTGTCCGCGCTGACTAGTAAGCTTCACTCTTCTTTCATTTTTCCTTTTCTCCATTAAGCATCTCATTGAATAGTTTGTCTTTGTGCTCACATTGAGGACAATGTGATGTTTAGCTTGGGGGAGGGATTGCATTTTCCCATTTTGCATTTTAGTTTATCATTTTTCAAATTTTGAATAAAAGGAAGAGAAGATTTTTGAGGAAAAAAATTTTTGTGAACACAATTGAATGCTTTTCATGCTTTGCTTGCTTGTTTCCTATGCTATCATATTACATTTCCCAAACTTAGAGCTTTGAAAAGATAATGGTTCAATATTTATTGAATTGTGCATACATGGGGAAGTCTTGTACACAGTAGGCATGGAATGAATCTATAGATGAGTACGCTTGATCTTGACATTTGGCAATTTACATATATTGTAAGGTAGAACCTCCTTAGACTGATACATCTATACCCAGTCTCATCTAGGTGTGTGTAGTTCTCCTTGTGATGTGTGTCATGTCAAAACGCATAAGTATGGTTCTCATTTCATTTCTATAAGCATTTCATTCATGATTCACTATGATTTGAAGTCTTTTTCACTTTAATTTGCCCCTCAAAATAAGCCCCTTCATACAAATTCTTCACAAAATAATAGCTACATATAAAAACTGCCTACCTTTTGAGCTAGTAGCTAGACTATGGTGTATGGGTGCTCTTTTGAGAAGATTTTGTTGCTTAATGACAAAGTGAATTTGGAGAACGAAAAATATTCAAAAAGTGATGTTATGTTCAGAAAAGAAAAGAAAAGAAAGAAATAGAAAAAATGAAAAAAAAAAATCGGAAAATTGAAAAAGAAAAAAGAAGAAGAAAAAATCGAAACAATAGAAAAAGAAATAAAAGAAGAAGTTGTGAGTATCTCCTCAAAATGTCAAATCAATAGAAGGAGTTTACCCTTGTGTTTCGTATGTAATAAGCCAAATCTGTTACTTCTGGCTTCGTTTTTCGTCTTCTGGGAATTTGATCGAAAGTTTGGATTGAGTATTCATTTATCATTGGTCAGTTGCTAGCTCATTCTAATCTTCACATGACCATAACTGTTTGTCCACCTTTCACCCATTTCCCAAAGCCTTCTTCATTGTTTCGGCTTCTTTTCTATGTGCATTATGATCTTTGACTTGTGTTCTGAATTGTTTACCATATTAGACTGCGGACACATTTTCATAAGTCGTAGATAGGTGAGTGTCTCAAACACATTTACACATAAAGAAATCACCTTTTACATACAATGAGTGTTCGAGTGTACCGTGAGAGTCCATATGTCAAAAGATCATGCAAGAGCCGAAAATCTATAGTGAAATTCTTTGTGCTACGCCGTTATGTAAATCTCAGCCATGTTATGTATCATTCTTGCCCACGTTGTTTGGGTTATGATTCTTATGTTTCCCAACGCTTTAGGTTGAGATTATTTGTTTCTTGATGGTGTATGTAGTAGCCCATGCTTTTGCAACCTGTTCCTGGTATTGTTTGTTATGTTGCTTGAGGAACAAGCAAAGTTTAGCTTGGGGGAGTTTGATTAAGTGAATATTTGTATGGTTTTAACCCCCAATTAGTCAGTTTTGTTTATGTCATTTGTGCTTTGTTAAGCCACTTTATGAGCTAATATCGTCTTCTAGGTGAATTCCTATGTTCTAACCTGTTTTGTAGGGAAAGTGACGTTTCTACGCCCTTTTTCTATATTCTCGAGCATTTGCCTAGAACCCGACGACTTGAAGAAGCAACCTTGGCCAAGTGAAAGGCATTTCAAGAAGGTTCACTAATTCGAAAGAGAGAAGAACCAAGGACAGTTTCGTAGTTGTCGGAAGATCAATCAATTGGGCGGAAGAATTCATCGCTTTGCATCAAACCCTACCAACAAACCCGATTGTAGAAGTAAAGGGGGATGTTGGAAGTCAAGTCAAAGCAAAGGAAGATGAAACGTTAGTCAAATGCTTCCAGAAGACCATTTACCCGATCGGGTAAGTGTGTACCCGATCGGGTATGTGTGCTGCTTCGAGCATGACGGCTACAACTTCCTATTTTTGACCTATGTGTTTAATGCCCGACCTCTTCTCCTCGAAACCCTAATGCTATAAATAGATGCTCTAGCCCCTCATATCAAATCATCCCTTCACACAACATCTCTTCTCTTCTTACATTTCTCTTTAGTTTAGTTCTTCTTCTTCCTTAGTTTAGTTTAGTTTTAGTTTTCTCTAGTTTAGTTTAGTCTAGTTCTAAGCTTTCTTCAATTGTAGTTGTTCTACTTGTAATTGGAATTCTAATTTCCGGGTTTGCATTTCCTATTCAAGTTCTTATTCCATTTCAATCTTTGCTCATCCTTTTTCGGTAATCTTTATTCTCGTCTTTACATTATAGTTTCATTTTCTTTTAGTATTTCTTTTATCATGTTTATCATTCTTAGTTTTATAATCTTAGTTTCCTTTTCATTGTTAATCGTGCATAAGTAGTCACCCTTCTAGAGTGTAGGATAGCCATGTTAGATTAATTAAAAGATGATAATTGGATAAAAGAAATTGTGCCTTTAAAACATTATGTCTATGCATGTTTGGATTGTAACGATAGTTATCGATTTTTGGCCAAAATCATTTGACTAGTATGGATTTCTTTTCCAAGGTAGACATACAAGAATTGAATAGACAAAGCATGACATGGTAGATTAAGACCTAGTAAATCGCACTAAAAGCCTGCTAGACCATCTGATCTATGATTGTAATGAACACACCATTCTTACGAACGCTCAATGAATTACTTGATGTTCTTAAATCCAATTTCATCAATATGTTAATCTACATGTGTGAACCTACCTCCCTAGATTCTTTTATTTATTGTATTGTTATCATAGCATTTAGTAATTAGTGACAAACATTTGCAATCGTCCAAGGTAGAGTTCTAACCATAACTATTCACAAGTATCTCCCGTCTCCCCGAGATCGACCCCTTACTTCCCTAATTACATTAATTTGTTGTTAGCCTAGTTTGGGTTAGTTATCTTTGATTAGGGTATGCGACAACCCTGTCAAATTTTGGCGCCGTTGCCGGGGAGCACGGTTTTGTTTATTTGTGATTAGTAGAGTTTTACCTTGTCTTTTTCTTCTTTTCTTTTGTCTCGAGGAACACTTGTTCCTTGAGATTTTTCTCATCTTTTCCCTTGTAGTATAGTGACTCTTTTCAGGTAATAGGTATATTTTCTTTCAAAGGGATTACTTTATTTTCTCTCAATGACTATCTATTTCCAACCACCACAATGCGAGAATGAGCCTTTCCATGAATACCTCGACCGATTTTATAGCTATTTTAGACATATTATCTCTCTTGGGTATACCCTTGATGAGACCTATATGAGGAATGTCGTGATTCATGGAATGCTCATTAAGTGTCGTAGCCTGGCTATGCAATTGAGTGCTGGAAGTTTTTATCAGAAGAGAGGAAAGGAACTTTGGATTTTCTTGGACTTTATGGCATCCCAATCTCTGGATGAAACGCACCGGCGGTTGGGAATCCAAGAGCAAATCAATGAAATCAGGGCTCAACTTCAAATACTCAAAGGGCAAAAGGAAGAACCCACGTTTACAAAATGTAAGCCAATCAATTTTCCTTATGCTTTTTCACCCCCATGTGAGTCTATTTTCTCCTATGCTTTTTCAGCCCCCTCATGTGAGTCTAATTCTCCCCAATCATATGAATTAATAGATGACGATGATGATGGTCCAACCTTTTCTATTGGAAGTCACTCTAGTGTCGTTCCATTTGACAATTTTGAGACCCCCATTATTGATATTGACCATATGGTAGTCGAGATTTTAGACAAGGATGTTGTTAAGCCCATTTGTGACTCCAATGGAGAGTTGTCGATCGAGTCATCAGATTTCTTTGAAAATCCCTTCGCTAAGGATATTCCAGATTTATTTGAAAATGATACTGGGTTTTGTGAACCTAGCCTTGAAATTAAGTGGGATCACCCACCCATTTTTGATTCCCAATCCTTTGATTCACCCTACCCCCAATTAGAGTCCACTAATGATATTTTGGGAACTAATTGTTTGTTCCATGATCTTAAACATTTCACTCCATCTCTCACTGACGAGTGGAGCACTTCAGTGGTCATCTATGAAATTTGTCATGCGCACAATGATAAGATATATCAATTCTTGCCTTCAATATTTCATGCCTATATCTTGTCAATTGCTTACATATGTTTTTGTATAGCCCATGCGCAGGTATATGATCGACTTCTAAGGGCATTGACATGCTTTTTAAGGCACAAAGAATGATTTTCATTAATAAAGAGTCTAGCGAGACATTAAACCAGCGCTTCTCGGGAGGCAACCCGTGTTTTCCCTTTCTTTTTTTCATTTTATTTTTACTTTTCCCTTTTTCGTTGTTAGGATTTACCTTGCAAATGAAAGAGTATTTGAAGAAAATCTATAAAGACCTTTCTTGTCAAGTCCAAAAGACTAGCTTGGGGGTGTCCGCGCTGACTAGTAAGCTTCATTCTTCTTTTATTTTTCCTTTTTCCCATTAAGCATCTCATTGCATATTTTGTCTTTGTGCTCACATTGAGGACAATGTGATGTTTAGCTTGGGGGAGGGATTGCATTTTCTCATTTTGCATTTTAGTTGATCATTTTTCGAATTTTGAATAAAAGAAAGAGACGATTTTTGAGAAAAATAAAAAATTTCTGAACATAATTGAATACTTTTCGTGCTTTGCTTGTTTGTTTACCATACCATCATGTTACATTTCCCAAACTTAGAGCTTTCAAAAGATAATGATTCAATATTCATTGAATTTTGCATACATGGGGAAGTCTTGTACACAGTAGGCATGGAATGAATCTATAGATGAGTACGCTTGATCTTGACATATGGCAAGTTACATATATTGTAAGGTAGAACCTCCTTAGACTGGTACATCTATAACCAGTCTCATCTAGGTGTGTGTAGTTATCTTTGTGATGCATGTCATGTCAAAACGCATAAGTATGGTTCTCATTTCATTTCTATAAGCATTGCATTCATGATTCACTATGATTTGAAGCCTTTTCACTTTAATTTGCCCCTCAAAATAAGCCCCTCCATACAAATGTTTCACAAAATAATAGCTACATATAAAAACTGCCTACCTTTTGAGCTAGTAGCTAGACTATGGTGTATGGGTGCTCTTTTGAGAAGATTTTGTTCCTTAATGACAAAGTGAATTTGGAGAACGAAAAATATTCAAGAAGTGATGTTCAAAAGAAAAGAAAAGAAAAGAAAGAAATAGAAAAAATGAAAAAAATCGAAAAATTGAAAAATTGAAAAAGAAAAGAAAAAATAATAAGAGAAGAAGTTGTGAGTATCTCCTCAAAATGTCAAATCAATAGAAGGAGTTTACCCTTGTGTTTCAAGTGTAATAAGCCAAATTGTTGCTTCTGGCCTCGTTATTTGTCTTTTGGGAATTAACCGAAAGTTTGGATTGAGTATTCATTTATCATTGGTCAGTTGCTAGCTCATTCTAACCTTCACATGACCATAACTATTTGTCCACCTTTCACCCATTTCCCAAAGCCTTCTTCATTGTTTCGGCTTCTTTTCTATGTGCATTATGATCTTTGACTTGTGTTTTGAATGGTTTACCATATTAGACTGCGGACACATTTTCATAAGTCGTAGATAGGTGAGTGTCTCAAACACATTTACACATAAAGAAATCACCTTTTACATACAATGAGTGTTCGAGTGTGCCGTGAGAGTCCATTTGTCAAAAGATCATGCAAGAGCTGAAAATTCTATAGTGAAATTCTTTGTGCTACGCCGTTATGTAAATCTCAGCCATGTTTATGTATCATTCTTGCCCACGTTGTTTTTGGGTTATGATTCATTATGTTTCCAAAGCTTTATGTTGAGATTTGTTTCCTGATGGTGTAGTAGCCAACGCTTGCAACCTTGTCCTGGTATTGTTTGTTATGTTTGCTTGAGGACAAGCAAAGGTGTAGCTTGGGGGAGTTTGATAAGTGAATATTTGTATGGTTTTAACCCCCAATTTAGCTCGGTTTTGTATGTCATTTGTGCTTTGTTAAGCCACTTTATGAGCTAATATCGTCTTCTAGGTGAATTCCTATGTTCTAACCTGTTTTGTAGGGAAAGTGACGTTTCTACGCCCTTTTTCTATATTCTCGAGCATTTGCCTAGAACCCGACGACTTGAAGAAGCAACCTTGGCCAAGTGAAAGGCATTTCAAGAAGGTTCACTAATTCGAAAGAGAGAAGAACCAAGGACAGTTTCGTAGTTGTCGGAAGATCAATCAATTGGGCGGAAGAATTCATCGCTTTGCATCAAACCCTACCAACAAACCCGATTGTAGAAGTAAAGGGGGATGTTGGAAGTCAAGTCAAAGCAAAGGAAGATGAAACGTTAGTCAAATGCTTCCAGAAGACCATTTACCCGATCGGGTAAGTGTGTACCCGATCGGGTATGTGTGCTGCTTCGAGCATGACGGCTACAACTTCCTATTTTTGACCTATGTGTTTAATGCCCGACCTCTTCTCCTCGAAACCCTAATGCTATAAATAGATGCTCTAGCCCCTCATATCAAATCATCCCTTCACACAACATCTCTTCTCTTCTTACATTTCTCTTTAGTTTAGTTCTTCTTCTTTCTTAGTTTAGTGTAGTTTTAGTTTTCTCTAGTTTAGTTTAGTCTAGTTCTAAGTTTTCTTCAATTGTAGTTGTTCTAGTTGTAATTGGAATTCAAGTTTCCGGGTTTGCATTTCCTATTCAAGTTCTTATTCCATTTTAATCTTTGCTCATCCTTTTTCGGTAATCTTTATTCTCGTTTTACATTATAGTTTCATTTTCTTTAGTATTTCCTTTATCATGTTTATCATTCTTAGCTTTATAATCTTAGTTTCCTTTTCATTGTTAATCATGCATAAGTAGTCACCCTTCTAGGGTGTAGGATAGCCATGTTAGATTAATTAAAAGATGATAATTGGATAAAAGAAATTGTGCCTTTAAAACGTTGTGTCTATGCATGTTTGGATTGTAACGATAGTTATCGATTTGTGGCCAAAATCATTTGACTAGTATGGAATTCTTTTCCAAGGTAGATATACAGGAATTGAAGAGACAAAGCATGACATGGTAGATTAAGACCTAGTAAATCGCACTAAAAGCCTGCTAGACCATCTGATCTATGATTGTAATGAACACACCATTCTTACGAACGCTCAATGAATTACTTGCATGTTCTAAATCCAATTTCATCAATATGTTAATCTACATGTGTGAACCTACTTCCCTAGATCATTTTCTTTATTGTATTGTTATCATTTTTATTATAGCATCTAGTAACTAGTGACAACATTTGCCAATCGTCCAAGGTAGAGTTCTAACCATAACTATTCACAAGTATCTCCCGTCTCCCCGAGATCGACCCCTTACTTCCCTAATTACATTAATTTGTTATTAGCCTAGTCTGGGTTATTTATCTTTGATTAGGGTACGCGACAACCGTGTCACTTGCTCAAATTTTTTCTCATGCATTCATCTCTCTAAAACTCACATAAATATTATATACTTTATATATTACTAATGTAGTAATATTTCTAGTATCATTTAAGGGATAATACTATATTTATCTAGTTAATAAATATAGTGTTTTATTGGGTTAAATCTTGGGTGCAACAAGAAGGAGACCTTCTACTTTGGAGGTTGTTTTATGGAGGATCATCCATTAATTTCATGCTCAAGAACAATAAGAAGGAGTTCTTATTGTGCCCATATTGAACCGAAAATACCCCAGGTAAGGATGTTTTCGTCTTATCTTTTCTTTTATGCTTTTATATTTGCATGCATGATAACTAGATCCTAAATCATTAAGTTAATGTAATTTAATGAACTAATTAGAGGAGTCTAATTAGAGGTCTAGGACTTTCATGTGGTATCAGAGCTCAAATGTTACATGCATGTTGATTTTAAGCATTAAAATCGAGTTATACGATAACTTGGGTAAAATTGAAAATTTGTGTTAAAAATTGGTTTGCATGAAATTTTTGATTTGCATGCATACCTACTGACCTAAAAATGGTTGTGGTCAAATTTGGTGATTTTATGGATTAATTTGCTATTTATTTTGATTTATGGCCTTTAAATCATGTTAATATGCATGTTTTATGTTAAAAGTTAACTAAAAATAGTTGCATGTTGATTCTGGCCATGAAATTTTGATATGATCTCACATGCATGTTGTACATAATGTATGTAAACTTTCGTGACTTTTAATTAAGTTTTGCATGATGATTGATTTTTATAAGATAAAAGTCAATAAAGTGAGATTATTATGATCATAAAATTGAAACGTCCTTTTCTGGTCTTGAATATTTTTGGTACATTTTATAATCTGGTTTATATCATCTTGGTGAACTGTGACATCCCTCGCGAATGCGGAAATATAAAACATACAAGCATGTGAAATAATATGCGGAAATATGGTATTTTAAAAACTTTTATACATGCAAATAGATAAAACGAGAAGTGTCAAAATATTACAAACTAAGTACGAAATACAACAAAGAGACGGGGTCTCTCAAAATGTTAGCAAAGAACAAGTGTTTAGCAAAACTAGCTAAAATCGTCTAGAGGTGAAACTTCCAGGGACAACGCCCGCTAGCTCACACCCGAACCCAAAATAGCATAAGCAAAAAGTCATCCATGCAAGCAACCTGTTCATTCATGAAAACCATGAACGCCACAATCAGTGGGGAGTAACTCCGGGTTCTCCCAGCCATATCACATTAAACGTACATAGAAGGAAATACAAAAGTAGAGCATGCATACATAAGGATATACATGTGAGATACGATAAGGATAGATAGGCAATTCAATATATAATGATAAGAGCATATGGAATACAAATCCGAATCCATCATGTTATACAAAGACTCGGGGAAGACACTCTTAGGCAACCGAATACGCTCACTAGGGCTTACATTTCACCGTTAGCGGTATAAGTTTGATAAGATTGAGACTCGACAAACAAACCATGCCAAGTCATGCAATGACCATGAATAAATCCATCATGTTATCATCCATTCAAACATACCAATACATAGACGATGCCCAATCATGCAATGACCATGAATAATAAGTCATGAAATCACGCATTCAAGAACGACGACACAAAGACGACATATCTCACGGTAAATGAAACGCACTAGCACCGTGTACATGGCAAGTATGATTAAAAGGCATCCACGAGATAAACATTTCCCTGAACGCATACACGATCACATTTCGTATATGTTGACTAATTTCCTCC
>JAIUZE010012645.1:0-18110 GCA_022085475.1 Heliosperma pusillum | reverse complement strand
GGGAAAAGTCAACGAAAGTCAAGTCGACTTAAAAGTCGAGAAAAGTCAAAGATGACGTAAAAGTCAAGAAAAGTTTATGACGACTTAAAAGTCAAGAAAAGTCAATGACGACTTTAAAAAGTCAAGAAAAGTCAAGGACGACTTAAAAGTCAAGAAAAGTCAAAGATGACTAAAAACGGTCTTTTCATGAAATCTCTCAGAAATTCCAAAATACAGCGACGCGGGGAATGATTTCAAGAACAGTACACGGACCCTTACTCTACGGAAACAAAACTTCTCTTTAGAGTAAAAAACTTAAAGTCTACTGAAATAGATCCATTTAAAAAAGAATTGATTAAGCAACGATGGTGGTACTTTTAGGGGGGTTGATGGTTGTTACATTTACACCGGTGGGTGAAGTGGGTTTTGAATTGGCAAAACATTTGTGGACTTAGAGTCAGCGATTATGTTCTACAAAATTTATGCTATTGCTTGTGGGTTTGAAGGAAGGCTGTCTTCAACTAAGAGGTTTCATGATGGTATTATTCGAACAAAAGTCATGTTTTGCCATCGTGAAGGTTTTAATAAGAGGAAAAGACGTCCTCCCCAAGCTGGTGCAGAAACGAAGACAAAATCAACTGCTAAAACCGGCGCGAAAAAGGGTGGAGGTGGAGATGAGGCTGAGAGTTCTAATAGGCGAACAGGTACCAGGATAACCAAGATTAAAAGGTGGGGGTGTGAAGCGATGATCAAATTCATGTTCGAAAAAGGCATGTACAAGATTCAACTATTCTACGAGGGTCACAATCACCCACTGACTCCGGTGAAAGATAGGGAATTCGAGAAACTTGCAGAAAATATAAATAAACTGGAAGCATATCATAAGCAGTTGATTATCCAGAATTCGAGAGTGAATGTTGGGCCTAGTTTAACATACAACTTATGCAAGGAGCAAGCAGAGGGTTTTGAAAATGTGGGAGCTTCCCTTAGGCCATTCAAGAATTTTCAACGGAATGTGAAGTGTCTACTTAACTGTAAGGATGGACAAATGTTCATATCGCGTTTGGAAACCCTTAAAGAAACGAAAGGGTTGGAATTTGCTTATGAAACGGATAGTGACGGATCTTTGACAAGGATTTTTTGGACAGATGCGGTGTCCAAGAGATCTTACGCATTGTTTGGTGATGCACTTTCATTTGATCCTACATATGGAACAAACAAATACAACATGAAATTCACGCCTTTCACTGGCATTGACCATCATAAGAAATCGGTAACTTTTGGATGTGCTCTTTTAGACCATGAGGACGATGGAGCATTTATTTGGGCGTTTCAACAATTTTTGAAAATAATGGGTGGCAAAGAACCACATTACATCATCACTGACCAAGACTCAGCAATAATAATTGCAGTTCCAGGTCTGTCTGTGAATCTCAGACCTTATTTAGTGAATCTTAGAGCCTTTTTTGTGAAACTTGGTTAAAATGACCTCTTCTTACTCTTTTTCTTATTTGGTGAATCTTAGACCTTGTTTAGTGAATATTAGAGCCTTTTTTGTGAAACTTGGTTAAAATCACTTGTTCTTACTCTTTTTCTTATTTGGTGAATCTCAGACCTTTTTCTGTGAATATTAGACATTGTTCTGTGAAACTTGGTGAATCATTTAGTTATACTTTTTGGTGAATCGAGAGACATCATTTGTTAGACATAGCTTTTGCATGTGGCACATTATGACATAATATGAGATTAAACAATGATCTTGAAAATATGAGATAATGTGATTTTGTGATTTTGCAGCCGTGTTCAAAATAGCTAGACATCGCTTTTGCATGTGGCACATTATGAAAAAAGTAACAGACAAGGTTGGGAGCAAAATTTGCAAAGAAACTGAGTTCTTAAGCCGTCTGAACAATGTTGTCTGGAATGACGACATAGAGCCTGAGGAATTTGAAGAGAATTGGGATAAGTTTATGAGTGAGTTCTCGTTAAAAGGACATAAATGGTTGACTGACAAGTTTGCAGAACGAGACCAGTGGATACCCGCTTATTTCAGGAATGTGCCAATGGGAAACATTTTAAAAACCACACAAAGATCAGAGAGTACGAATAGCTTCTTCAAGAGATTTGAAAATAAATATGGGACTCTCGTGGAATTTTGGATGAGATTTGAGAGTGCCATGGACCAACAAAGGCACAATCTAAAGCTTCTTGAAGCACAGAGCGATAGTTCAATGACTGAAACAAAATTCGGGTCAAAATGGGAGGACCAAGCAGTGAGGGTCTATACGCATGAAGTGTTCCCAGAGTTCCAAAAGGAGGTTCAGTTTTCGATCTTTCCTTCCGAACTAGGAAAAGGCAGTTATGACATAAATGCGAGTAGTGTCTGTGGATATACCCCACCAGATCCAGTAACTAACTTTGAGGTTTCAATGGTTGAGGACGCGAACAAGCGAAAGAGATATGCGGTTGAGTACAATATGAGAACACTGGATGTAAGTTGTTCATGTAAAATGTTTGAAAGGAAAGGTATTTTATGCAGCCACATCATCTATATTTGCTCAGCGAAGTTTAAGGAAATACCTGAGAAATACATCTTGCGTAGATGGAGAAAGGATGCACTCAGAAACCCAGTTCATGATTCGAACGGAAACCTTCTGGAAAACTATGATTCTGCTGCTAATAAGAAATTTGGAATGCCTCGTGTCTGGTCTGAGATATATGCAACTCTTGGTATCCTAAAAACTAAAGAAGATTCCGATCTGAGTGAGTTTGCTGAGCTAATTAGAGAATTCCAAAAGAAGTTGGAGCCAAACCCAAAGCCTTTGACAAAGGAACAGGAATTGGAGGTCCTTCTAAACTGCAAGATTCCAAAAGAAGTCAAGATCCTACCACCTAAGGTCTCTAAGAATAAGGGTAGTGGTAAAAGATTGGTGAGTGGTAAAAATAAGGCAATTATGAAGGCAAAAAAATCGAAAAGGTTGTGTGCTAAGTGTAAACGTATGTCACACCATGATAAAAGGAATTGTCCAAATGCTTTTGCAGAGCTTCCTCCCGAAGATCAAGTATGTGATTTTAGTTTCACTTCTGCTTTTTTAGTTCTGAAATGTGAATCTAGCTCCTGATTTTGTGAAACTTCGACTAGATTTTGTGAAACTTAGCCCTAGATTTGTGAAACTTTTGCTGTTTTTCTTATTTGGTGAATTTCAGAGCTTATTTTGTGAATGTCAGACTTTTTAATATGAATCTTAGAGCTTGTTTAGTGACACTTTGTTTAACAGGGTGATACATTAGGAGAAGAAGAAGAAGAGGAAGAAGAAGAGTGTAGAGAATGATGGCGATGTGAGCATGATGACGATGGAAGGAGCACAAGTTTTATTACGTTTACTTTGATTAACTCTTTCTCTTATCTTGATTTTGGGAAACTTCGACAAGATTTTGTGAAACTTAGAGCTTGATATTTGAACATAGAGGATAATATTCTGAGACTTCTATGTTCACCTTGATTTGTGAATGTTATTGCCAGACCTTATTTTGTGAATGTCAGACCTTATTTTGTGAATGTCATAGCTTATTTTGTGAATGTCAGAGCATTTAATATGAATTGGTAGAAGACGAAGAACACGAAGAAGAAGAGTGTTTCTTAAAATTAACTGTAGGTTGTCTAGGCCAACTTCTCAATCCTATCATTTTCCTTCATTTTCAATGGTTTACGGTGTTGATGTCGATTATTATGATTATGATTTTATTTTAACAGAATTTGATGTCAATCGTTTTCATATAAATCTATTGAATTTGATGTCATTTGGTTGTTATGAACATAGATATGGCCCTTACATTGGTTTGCGACTTGCAAAGTAATCGTCATCAAACTCAAATATTGAAATTGGAAACTTTAATTACATTTAATTGGAAATGTTAATTGGACTACAATGAAAATTTAATACAATGCATTCAACAAAAAATCACGTTTGCTTCAACAAAAATTCCTTCGATTAACGTTTGCTTTGAAGGCTCATTTCTTGGCTTTATCAATAAGTGAAAACCTACACAAACAAAAACAAGTACAATATTCAGCAAAGTTATGAAGGAATGGAATTCACGTCATTTTTCGTATATTAATGAAATATAACGAAGTGTACCTTTTCGTATTTTTATCCCATTTGAGAAGTTCCAACATTATAGACTTTCGATATTCTGGAAAATTATGCAAAGAGTGACGTATATTAATGAAATATATTCATGCTCCTCAAAATAGTCACTTTCGTATACTAATGAACTTACCTCAAAATAGTCACTTTTCGTCCATAAACTTTGATCATCTAATGCACTCAACCACTTCAGCACAAAAACTCCACAATCATAACTAGATTCACAAAACAAACTCTTAGATTCACATAATAAGGTCTCAGATTCACAAAACAAGGTCTAAGATTCACATAATAATGTCTGAGATTCACAAAAAAAAGCCTCAGATTTACATAATAAGGTCTAAGATTCACATAATTAGGTCTGAGATTCACAAAACAAAGTCTTAGATTCACAAAACAAGTTCTCAGATTCACATAATAATGTCTGAGATTCACAAAACAAAGCGTCAGATTCACATAATAAGGTCTGAGATTCCCAAAACAAGCTCTAACCCAGATTGACATACCTTGTTGTTTGTTGTGGAACATCCAAATTGACAACTTCATTAAGGTGCATGTACAGCAAAGATCTGAAAGACTCTCCAAGAATTGTTGCAACATTGTACAACTGAAAAGAAAGAGGCAATAAAAGATCAAATATATTTTCGGGGTATACTTTTAAAAGATTAAAAACAAATATTTTGGAAAAAAATCATACAATCTCTGAGGCCTGGTGGTTGTCTTCATCCACATTTATACTTTGCATAGAGTCAAGGATAAAATTCTTTCCCTGCTTTAAGTCGCAGATACAAGCCCCCCAATGCTTCAACTTCTTGCAATGGAAAGGAATAAAAACCTGCTGAGAAAGTAAATGTACATCAGAAACCAATCAACAATACTTGTGAACAACAGTAAATAAATAACAAAATGAATAGCAGAACTGACCATGTCGATATGGCTACCATCAGCTGGAATGTATTGGGGCTTTATGTATTGACCCCAAATCTCCGGGTTAGTCTCTGCATCAACAGCCTGCATCTCACAAAAAGGCAATTTGTACAATTTTTTCGAAACAAATTTAAGAATGAAAAATACTTGAATATCAACGTCTAAAGGATTTGACGCTCACATATACTGTTGCTGGCAAGTAAAGCACATTTGATCTACCCACTGTGCGCTTAATACCAACAATATCAATGATCTACAAAATAAAATTGTGTTAGGAAAAAGAGACATCGAGTGAATCATCCAGTTTCACGAAATCAACTTAGTTTCACAAACTAAGATCTAGGATTCACAAAATAAGGTCTGAGATTCACCAAATAAGGAAACGTGCATAATATTTACCTGATCCATAATAAGCCCACGCGATGTAAGGCTCTGCAACGCATCTCTAGTGACCTCCAAGTGGACACCAGAACCTCACTTAATTATTGAACAAATGCAATTAGTACATATATCTCTCACAATTTTTTTTAAAAAAAAAAATCAAAGAAAAAGTATGACATTACTGTGCAATTGCCTTTGTTCTTCTCCCAACACAAGTCACCAATTCCTTGTCAGTGAAAGGTAGTCCCAGAGAGAAACTCAATTCTAGTGCATCTTTTTCGACTATTTCTTTGGATAGGTTCCCAGAACATGTAGCAATTTGATGGCACACCCTCAATGCAAAGCGCCTGAGCTGAGCTTCCTATTAATGCAAAAAAAAAACCAAAGGTTTCAAAAAAACTGTGGAATATTAAAGTTGGTGCAAATGTATAAAAATTAAATTAGATGTTGAAAAGAAAACTTACAGTATTTACGGTTATTAGAGAATTAGTTTTGTTCCCTTTGTAATTCTCCAATATGTTCAGCAAATAGAGGCCATTATCAATTTGATTGCATTTCAGAATTGATTTTGGGACAAACACTTCAGGCATTGCCATCGAGGTAAGGCATGTCACTGATGGCAACTTTGATTGAAGAAGGTTGATGAGCCTGTCTTGCTGTATGAACAAAAGAGTAATTAGTGAGAGAAATTACAAAGGTCATAGACTCAGAACGCAGTCCCAAAGTGGATACAAGAGACGTACCGTGGGTTTAAAAAAGGAGTGTAATCAACAGATATTTCTTTCATGGGATGGATGATTTGGCATTTGCAAGATTCTGGTCTTAGATCGAAACAAAACAAGAATGGTGGGCATGAGGGAGCGATGATTGGAGTCAAAATCTGAAAGACAGAAGAAAAAATGCACTGAATTAAAAAGACAAGTCCACCTTCTCATCTATATTTTAAAAATAAACGTAAGAACAGATAATAAAACCAAATAAAAGACTTACTAATTGCGTTGCAGCAACATCAACATTGTCCAGACACTGGAACAAAAATAGCATCATGTGTGAGTAATGGTTATAACTGAACTCCATGTAAAATGGGGTTATAGAGAAGGGGTAGTAAGACAAACACTAACACTCTCAGTGGAATGTGGCACAAATAATCGACAAGCAGAATCCCGTGATCTCAAGCTCTCACCACTGTTTAGGATTTCACACCAAACATTTATCACATAGGGAGATACTTGATCACCTTCAACCAAACTCTTCAATTGCCTCCTTGGCAATGTCTGGGTTTCACTTTTGAAAAGAATCTCCCTGGAAGCATAGGTCACCCACACATTTTAAGTAAGTTTCACAAAATCACCATCCAGTTTCACAAAACAAGCTCCAGGATTCACAAATTAAGCAGTAAGTTCAGGTTTCACCAAAAACACCTAACAGTTTCACTAAATCAGGTCCAAGATTCACATAACAACATCTAAGATTCATATAACAAGGTCTGACATTCACAAAATAACGTTTGAGATGTACCAAATAAGGAAAAAAATCAGGAAAATGTAATTTTTAACCACTTATGATAAGATAAATACCTTTCATCAAGTGATTCCACAAGGATGAAATCCAATACATTCTTCTCCGCTTGAGTAAAATCCTTGAGAATATTAGTGTTTCTTTGGAGATACGGAGAGCGATAGACTTCTGCTGGAACTGTAGGCCTCTTGTTACGAGCTGTCTTCACACGAACACCTCGACGAGTGTAAACAGCTGGAGTTTGTGTTATATCAACTAGATCTACTTCCACTGTGGGCTTAGAATGGTCAGGTTCAGGTTCGGCTTGATCAGATTCAGGTTGATCAGCTTCACCATAAGATGTGGAAGGTTCAGGTTGAGGTTCAGTTTCAGGTTGACGTTGAGGTTCGGTTTCAGGTTGAGGTTGAGGTTGAGGTTGAGATAAAAATTCTTCGGGTTGAGATAAAAGATGGTCATCAAGTGGTAGGAGCCTAAAGGATGGGCATTCTGGTTTTGGTGGTGAATGATGTGGCTGTATTGGTTGGAAGGCTTCATCCATAATCTCCAGTGCCGCCAACAAATCAGCCTCAGACCACCCAGTAATTCTCTCCGTATTCTCGGCAATATTCTCAACATACAAGACAAAATATTCTCCTCGTTCTGCTCATGCTCCTCATTATCCACAATCTCCTTCTCCTCCACAGTCTTCCCATTATCCTCATCCTTCCTATTATCCTCATTCCCACACTTTTCTTGTTGGGATAACCTAAAACCTTCTGCCATACCATCCGCAGCTGCAACTAGTTTATCAACTGTTGGTGAGGAATGTAGCTTGCTGGGAGCTTGGCTAGCAAGACTTTTGTACTGCAAAAAGGCTTGAGCCAAGACCTTTGCGGATTCCGCAAATTTATCAACAAACTCACTAGCACTGCCTGAATTGCTAGATACAGCAGGAGCAGCAGTTTCAGCATGTTCAGATTGTTGTTGCTCAGGTTGTTGTTGTTCAGATTGCTTCACAGATTGATGTTCAGAAGAAGGAGCACCAAGACTTTTGGAAGTCTGCCGAAAGTCAATTTTAAGAAGCGAAGAAGGTGCATGTGGCATATGCTGACTCATTACAAGTGGAGGCTCAACAGAACCCCTGCCAAAAGTTCTCGTCTTAGAATTTTTGTCGTTCAGTTCATCATTAATTCTCTTCAATATAGCTTCTGTTGTCCAGGTGGAGAGTGTCGGAAACTGGCGACTAACAAGGCGTGATTTGAAGACACACCGGTCTAGATAAACAAAAACCAAGGCCATAATTGGGCCACCAAACCAGTTTTCTTTCAACTGTTTGGTCTCAAACTCTTCCTTTTGCCAAGACTGAACTTGGTCAGCCAACTTCCTTTTGATGAAGTTGCACCAGTTGAAATCAGAGATCGAGTCGGTGTTTGCAAGACTTTTAAGAAGTTTCAAACTGGCCTGATTCCCTACAACACCCCCTAAAAGAGCGGAGAAAATGTAAATGATGAAATTGCGCTTGAAATCATCTCCGCCTTCTTTTTGTGTAGGGAGCTTGGCCAGAATGTCTTTGACATCAATGGAATCATTGCCGAATTGGCTTTTGAACTTCTCCAAAACAGACAGATAAACAGGGCACTTATCTCCATTAGACGCTTCAATGACAACATTTGGACCCATTGGTAATCCCAGGGAAAGATATATATCTTCCTCTAAAATCGGAAGCTTCCCGTCCAACAAGCATCCTTTAATCGGGTCATAATTCGAAACAAGCCAATATGCCAAGCTTCCCGGAACTTTCTTTATTTGAAGAAGCAATAGAGAACCAAATCCCATTTCTTGGATAGCTTGAATTTGTTTCTCTGATAGCGGACTATCCTCATTGTGAAGAAAGTGGTAAAGTCCAGCTGGAGACATCCGGGTCCTCAACACCGGCAATCGCTCTTTATAGTTTCTTTTCTTTTTAGTTGGTTCACATACTTCACTAGTAGAGCTAGCTGGTGTTGATCTCTTCATATTAGGTCTGATATTCACAAAATAAGTTCTGAGATTCACAAAATAAGGTCTCAGATTCACAAAACAAAGTCTCAGATTCACATATTAAGGTCTGAGATTCACAAATTAAGATCTGATATTCACAAAACAAAGTCTGAGATTCACATGATAAGGTCTCAGATTCACAAAACAAAGTCTCAGATTCACATATTAAGGTCTGAGATTCACAAATTAAGATCTGATATTCACAAAACAAAGTCTCAGATTCACATGATAAGGTCTCAGATTCACAAAACAAAGGCTCAGATTCACATATTAAGGTCTGAGATTCACAAATTAAGATCTGATATTCACAAAACAAAGTCTGAGATTCACATGATAAGGTCTCAGATTCACATATTAAGGTCTCAGATTCACAAATTATGTGGCATCATGAGAACTAGATAATAATACAAATGTTGTACAAGATCCAAAATAAGGAAAAGAGACTTTCATTACTAGATAATTATACAAATGTTGTACAAGATCCAAAATGTAAAAAGACAACTAGATAATTATACAAAAGTTTGCCTTGATACAAAAGACGCTGCCTATAGATTACATTTAATTACAAAAATGATAAAGTTGAGCAGCTGTCCTATAGATCGAGCAAGAGAGGTAAATCCATATAAGATAAGGTTGCCCGAGTTAATAACTCGGTTGAAACAGCAACTGCTATGTCACGGTCCGGAGATGGCAGAGATAAATAATGAAGCAACTCATTGACGTGTGCGAGTGCAGTATCATCGAGAGCGGTAAGGTGTTCTCTTTGGAAATGATTTTGCTCTTGCTGACTATGCAAGAGAACTTGAGCTCCCATATTTTCAGTCATAAAGCACTTGCATCTTTTATAAATTATTCTACGACCCCTACGAATAATTCTCACACCATTGACATCATTGATATGGAGAGAAATTCCATGTGCAAGTTGAATGAGCGGTGCACTAGGGTGTATGAGAAAAAGCTGACACCAATTCCTACAGACCAACGCCATGTTTGCCTTATCATGGTAAGAAGTAACTCGATTGAAAATGTTATTCATTAGATCTTGATTGTTGAACACATCAACTTGGGGTTGATAACGGTAGTTAGTGAGCTGAACATTCACTAAGGGATCAAATGAGAAAGTCATAGCCTCTTTTTTTCTCTTACATAATTCTGGCCAAAAAGTGCTCGATCTTCTTCGAAGATATTGACTACCCACCCCTTGCACCAATTTTCCATATTTGCCTATGTATAAGTACTAGAAACCAGAAAGTAACCTACAAGCATCACAAATTGAACACTACAATGAGGAAAATTAAAAATAGAAACTCGTAAGGAAAAGAAATTGAACACTACATACTGAACACAACAATGAACACTGCATGAAAAAAAGAGTAAGTGAAAGAAGCTGTAAGATTCACAAAAGAAGCTGTAAGATTCACAAAAGAAGCTGTAAAATTCACACATAGGTGTCAATGTATATGTAATACATAAGAATTAACAAAACAAGACAGAAAGGTTTTAAATAATCACACAACAAAACAAAGTCTGAGATTCACATAATAAGGTGTGAGATTCACAAAACAAAGTCTCAGATTCACAAAACAAAGTCTCAGATTCACAAAACAAGGTCTAATATTCACATAATTAGGTTTCAGATTCACATAATAATGTCTGAGATTCACAAAACAAAGAACGAAAACAGGAAAACAAAGTAATTAGTCTTGAAAACAGGAAAACAGGAAAGAACGAAAGGACCTAAATCGACTGTGCTTGATTGCTAAGAAAGACGATGAAAACCTGCATGAAAACAAAGTAATTAGTCTTGAAAGTAATGTGATAATCATAAACAATTATAATAAATGACGAGAAATGACGAGTGTGCTTGATTATAATCATAAACAATTATAATAAATGACGAGAAATGAAGACGATGAAAATTATTGAAGAAGACGAGAAATAAATGACGATGAAGACGAAGAGAAATAAATTATTGAATAGCAGTAAATAAATGACGATAAAGACGAGTGTGATAATGAATAGCAGTAAATAAATGACGATGAAGAAGACGATTATCATAAACTAACTAGATCAATCGCAAAACACGAAATGAAGACGATGAAGACGAAAGACGATGAAAAATGAAGAGAAAGTACCTAATTTGAGGACAATAATGGTGGCCGGAAGATCGGTAGTAATGGCGGTCGGAGGCTCAGTAGTTGAAGACGATGAAGACGATGAAAAATGAAGAGAAAACGTTTAGAGAGAGAGAGAAAGAAGAGAGAGAGTGGAGAAATGAAAAATGACTGAAAAATGACTGAAATTTGGAAAGATTGGTTTTTATGGTCTATATATAGTGACACGTGGCATCATCTGGTGAGCCTACAATTTTTAGATCCAACGGTTTAGAATGTGTCCAGCCGCCTCATACTAAGAAGGGTGCCTCACATGATTCAATTTCTATATATATATATATATATATATATATATATATATATATATATATATATATAGGGTCAGGATCCGGTGAGAACTACTAGTATAATGAGAACTGTGAGAACCATTTACAGCCCTTAGATCTTATAATATAGACAGCTCAGATTAACTAACCAAACACCTCCAATTTTCTCGCTCCCGCCCCCAAACCTTTCAATCTCATTCATTTTCCAAAATTTCTTTCTCACTCATAATTCTTTCTCTCTCTTCGACATCAGTTCATCTAATGCCCATTCTTTCTCGCTCCCACCCCCAAACCCTTCTCTCTCCCGTTCGATCGTCACATAAAGGACGATCAACCACTTCGACGATCAACCACTTCGACGATTAAACTGTTAAAAGCTTCTTCATCCATGGATACTGTTAATTCGAGGTAAACATTCGAAATTGATGATTAAATTTTGTGAAATTAGGGTTTATATTGTTATCTAATTGTAATTTTTTTAGTTTTTTGATTAAATTAGTTGAATTAATGGTTTTATTATTGGGCTAAACTGGTAATTATTATTATGTTTGTGAAATTAGGGTTTGGTGAATTATATTGGGTCAATTGAGAAATTATGGTTGTTGATTTTGATAAATTACCTAAATTTGTTGAAATATGGGTTTTATCAAAATCTGTAGATAATTATGATAATTATGTGCATCTAATTTGTATTAGGTGCATCAAAATCTGGGTTTTATCAATGTAGTAATTTTACCTGTCTTTTTTTCTATGATGAAATCTATTTTTTTGTTGAGTAAAATTTGCATTGATAAATTGAGGAAATATTCACATGTCAGACTTCAGAGATTGCTTGTAATATGTGAGATTAATCTTCCAATTCCTGAGCAATTTTAATTTTAATTTATTTTCCCTGATTTATTATTAACTCTTTTTTCCTAAATTCGTGATTATTGTTTTAGTTTGAATCAGGGTTTTATCAATGTAGTAATTTTCTGATATGTATCAAAATCGTTCATTATTTAATTTTTGATGTTTCTTGTTGTAGGAATGTGAGTGACATTGTATCATATACTTCTTCAAATGTAATTACAAGTCAAGTAGTGATTGTAGAAGCTAATGCATCTCAATCCGTATCTGAAATATCTGCAATTGCAGTTGAGGTTCCTGTACCTGTGACTTCTGATGTTATTCAAGGTACAATTTTGTTCTACCTCATTAGTTTTTTCATATTTCATGCATGTAATGGGTTTTTTCATGCACATGTGTCGTTTTTTCATGCACATATAAGTCAAGTGTTAAGAAAACTGAGCTATACATGTGTTGTATATCTGTAATTCATCTTCTTATGTATCCCTCATCTTTTTAATTCTACTTTATTTCATCACATATGCAGACAACGTAGTAGATGAAGTAGTAGATGAAGAGGAGGCAGAAGGTTCTTCAAGCAACAGGAATCGTACTTTTGATTGTCCTATCCATCTTAAGCCTAGTATTGGTATGGTATTTGATAAGCTTGAACTTGGTATTGGGTTTTATGAAGCATATGCAAAAGAATGTGGCTTTGTGTCTAGATTAGGATCACAAAAGATTTCTAAGGATGTTGTCACGCATAAAGCATGTTTGTGTAATAAGGCTGGAGAATGTGAAGCAAAAGGAACAAAACAACGGAGGCAAAGAACTAGGATTTCGTGTCCTGCTAGGGTTAACTTTAAGCGAATTCCTAGTGGTCAATACCAAATATATGCTTTTGTTGAAGGTCATAATCATATGCCACAAACACCATTAACAATGGTACAGTTGACGCAAACGAGAGAATTGAATATAGTTCATAAAAAATTCATAGTTGACAACGCAAAAGTCAACCAAGGACCAGTTAGGACCTTTAGGATGTTTAAGGAGTACGTTAGAGGTTATAAGAATGTGGGTGCGTCATTGGAAGACTTTAAAAATTATTCCAGAGATATAAAGAAGTATTTAGCAGAAGGTGATGCTCAAATGCTCATTGAGCATTTTATGAAAATAAAACACATGTGTCCGTCGTTTTACTTCGATTTTGAGGTAGATTCTAAAGGTAGATTGTCACATATTTTTTGGGCTGACCCTATTAGTATAAAAAATTATTTGTTATTTGGGGACATGACATCCTTTGACACTACCTTTAGGAAAAATACTTATAGAATGATCTTTGCCTCTTTCACTGGGGTGGATCATCATAAGAGGTGTGTTACCTTTGGGGCAGGACTTCTTATTAATGAGGGGAAGGAGTCATTTCGTTGGTTATTTACGAAATTCCTAGAAGCTATGGGGGGTCGTCATCCAGTTTGTATGATAACTGATGAAGACGGGGGATAGAAGAAGGAATGAAGATAGTCTTTAAAGATAAGGTGCAACATAGATATTGCATGTGGCACATATTGAAGAAGTTGCCTGAGAAGGTAGGGCATACAATATGTAAAGAAACTAGCTTTCTGAAAGAGATAAACTCATGTGTTTGGGGTGAAGATGTGGAGCCGAATGAATTTGAGGAAAGGTGGAATACAATTGTGGAATCTCATGGGTTGTCAGATAATGGGTGGCTTGAGGAGAAGTATGGTATGAGAAAGTTGTGGGTTCCAGCTTACTTTCGTGACTTGTTTTTAGGAGGTCTGATGAGAACAACCTCTACGTCGGAGTCAGAAAATAATTTCTTTAGCAACTTCACTAATCCAAATTTGACCCTTGTTGAGTTTTGGATGAGATTTGAGAGTGCAATGGATTCACAAAGATGGACTCAATCGAAACTGATTGCACAATCAAAGAACTCGTCCCCTTCGTTGTGTACTCCGCTAGCCATAGAAAAGCATGCAGCAGAATTCTACACTCCAAAAATTTTCTTTGAGTTTCAGGAGGAATTAAAAGCAGCATGCTTTTCATGTGGTGTTGAGGATATACAAAAAGATCCGGAACATGCAATTCAATACATCTCTATCATAGATCGAGAAAGGGATAAAGTGTATGTGGTTGGGTTAAAGACGGATGAATCAAAAATTGTGTGCACTTGCAAGAAGTTTGAAAGGCATGGAATACTCTCTAGACATGCTCTGTGTGTCCTTAGAGAACGAGGGTTTAAGGAAGTTCCAAGTGAATATTTAATTAATAGGTGGAGCAAACTAGCAACCTGCAAGCCCATATTCAGTTCTGAGGGGCAGTTGCTCACTGATTGTAGATCAGTTGAGGTACAGAAAAACAAAGTCAGTGAATTGTGGTCAGAATTGTTCACTTGCGTGTCAGTAGTTGAACAAAGTCCTGTTTATTGTGATGAGTTGCTGGGCATGCTACGTGGGTTCAAAGAAAGGGTATTTGCGGTAACAAGTGTCATTGATGATAGTGGTAATAGTGGTATTGGAAAGAAAATGGACAAGAATGCTGAAATTGGAATGCTTTTGGGAACAAGTCTTCCTAGTGAAATTAAAGTTTTGCCTCCAAGACAATGCAAAAACAAAGGATCCGGGAAACGATTGATCTCGCAAAGACAAAAGGCTGGGGAAGTAAGCAAGAGATCGCTAAGAAGATGCAAGGCTTGTGGGGAGATGGCGAACCATGACAGTAGGAATTGTGACAAAAAGACCACCGACGATGACGATGAGTAGAGTAAGTTTTCTCTTATATTAGCGTAAGTTTTCTATTATTAGCACATGTTTTCCCTCCAGTTTTTTTTTATCTCTCCTGAAACTATACTTGTGTCGCTTGGCAGTTTTGCAAATTTGATTAATGAAACAATGTTTGGACTTGTGCAGTTAAGCAGGGGACTTGCACTGTTGGACCACCATACTTGAAGAATATCATTCGAGACACATACTTGAAGAACTTGAAGAATATGAATATCATTTGAGAAGCATACTTGAAGATTTTTTTAATTTGACAGTAGCATGTATAACCATTTTAGGACTTTTTTATTTGAAATTTTGTATTTGGACTTTTTATTTGAACTTTTATTGTTGAACTTTTTTATTTTATAGAATTTCGACTTGTGAAGCCTTCAAAAATCACTTGAGAATGTACTCAGTAAAGTCCACTTGAATAATGGTCATATTTAGAATGAAAATTCATATTTGTTTTGACACAGGCCAGGTCCCAAAGATAACATATTTCATGCATGTACAAGGTTGTTTCATGCACATATACTATTTTTTAATGCACTCATACGACAATTATTAAGGAACTTGAAAAATTTGATGAAATGATGTAGGGAAACTTAAAGTACTTAATTTCTGCTTATTTCAATTTGGGCTTTGTCCCATATTAATATTAGTCTTTTAGACAATCAGAGTTTTTTTTAGAAAAGACGACCGATGATAAATAGCTTAATTTGCTTTACAATTATTATTCATCAAATTACCTAATTCTGGAACATTTTTTAGAACTGTTTTCCGCTTGTCTAGACGAGATGGTCATATTTTATATTTCGAGTACTGGTTTACGCTAATCATAACTGTCTTGACATAGGCCAGTTCCCAAAGATAACATATTTTATGCATGTGGAAGGTTGTTTCATGCACATACACTGTTTTTTGATGCATGTATAAGGCAATAATTTCATAACTAATGCCCTAGTACAACTGTTTAAATAGATCCTATAAGTTATATGTCTTTACCACCTAAACTTACCGATATCTTTTAACAGATCCTATGGTCAATAATTACACTAACTGTACCACCCAAACATACAGAAATCTACAACTTTACTCCAGCCAAATCTTGCAAGGTTCAATGCCTAGGTTCTGTGCTACTCCCTTCGATAATCAAGTGTTTAGAAAATAATGCCTAGTCGAAAACCTACAAAAGTAAAAGCGGGGGAAATATTGTTACGTTTAGGCCACTCCTTAGATTGAAAATAAACGAAAGAAAATTGAAAATTATGAATTCAAAAGTTATTGATATTACCTTTCTCTTGTTTTGCTCCCATTTCATAATTTCAAGAAGCATACTCTCACCATATTCATCCAAATCCTGCATATATATTTTTGTGAACAATATTAAAAGTGCTGCAATAAAAAATGCTCAATAATGTTCAACTAATATAACTTAGTTTAGACATCCTTACCTCGTAACAAGTCTCATCTATCCATGATGCTTGAAAACGCAAGTTTTCAAGCCACTTCAGCAGATAGACTCCGCAAGCATACCTATGAAAGTTGTTAAACATTTAAATATGGTTTGTATCCATCAAATATATTAAGATGAGTAATATAATTTAAGCATAATTTAAGTACGTAAGGTACCCATTCTTTTGTTGAGGCACATTCACAATCTCCCACTCAAAAGTTTTTATCTGCAACAGTCTTTTGTAACCCGGACGGTCTCTTGTGATGATCTCCAAAGCAGGCAATAGCTATACAAAAACATTCAGATTATATAATCGACTCGAACAAAGTTTTGGTAACAGGGAATGTGACACAAGAAGAAGTTGTTGTGATAGTTATCCATAAAATAAACGTAATAATGACATATTTCTCGCTGCTGAGATAAGCGATTTAAAAAAATATCAGGTCAATCCAACACACGAGCACATGATCATTCAGCGAGTTAGGCATAAAATCATACCGTATCAACCAAAAATGTACGTCTTGCATCAGGGCGACGTGGCAATCTGGAGTCAAGTATGAAAATTTTCCTTTTATGAAAGTCCGAAACACAAGCAAACCAATGTTCTTTGTTCGCGCAGAAAGGAAAGAACGCCTGAAATATTTACAAAACATGCGGAAATGAAATTGATACAATAAAAACCGTCATGATACACAATCAGTGATAATTATTTATTTACCAGTTGGGCTTTGGCTAAATGTTGGGGCAAATAGTCAAGCTTAATGTATTGGCTTCGAAAACCGTCTTTAGGAACAACATCCTGAAAGGTGCGAGCGAGCCTTTGTCAAAAATCTTGGTAATTCCAAGAACAATCATTAGTAGTTACTAAGGAATATGAATACATACCTTCATTATTGTCGGAAAGTACACAACACCTGGTTTTTCGAGTGTTGTACGAAGACCAACAAGATCAATAACCATATCCATCACCCAACTCCCTCGTAGCAAAGTCTGCATTGCTTCTTGGGTAACTTCCAACCATTCCGTTGCAACAACAACATCACTAATAACGCAAATAATTGTAATTAGATCCACTCAAAACATATAAATGCAAAAATAATAATTATATTTTAAAAAATGCTTTATGGTCAATTATAACTTACTTCTTATTCGCCACATTTGTCTTAATAAAATTCATCAACTGTGCATCTGTATAACATAACTCTTTTCGTGCATCCGTATAGCATAACTCTTGTCGCACATGATTACTGCGGAAAATCAAAGGTTCTTAAAATTTGATTGCAAGATATAAGTTGTATAAGACAAAAATGTAGAATTTTTATTTACCGAATCTCACAGCCACTGCCACTGTTGTAAGCCTTTGCATCAGACATCACGTGAACTTTCAAAGAGTTGTTAGCCCAAGTCAAAATTTGATTGCAAACCCTCACAATATAACGTTTCACAGCATATCTCTGAAAAATAACAAAAAAAAGTGAAGTTAGAATCAGAGCCTACATATTTCATGCATATACAGGGCTAATTCATGAAACTACAGAGCTAGTTCATGCATATACAGGGCTAATTCATGAAACTACAGAGCTAGTTCATGCATATACAGGGCTAATTCATGAAACTACAAAGCTAGTTCA